>VDFB02006116.1:0-27899 GCA_007258455.2 Sequoia sempervirens | reverse complement strand
GAAGCATGAAATTGATAGGATTGTTGAAAGAGTATGTGAGCTCAGAGGATTGATTGGTCCTAAAATGGAGATAATGCTTAGTGCATTGAAGGAAGCACATGATGCTATGGCTTTCAATGATCCGACAAATCTTGAGTGAGTAGAGATGCAATCTTATCTATTTTGTGGTGACATGACTATTTTGGAGAATCTCAAAAAGGGTTGGGACACTAGTTTAAGCCCATTGAAGAACAATTTTGTAGACATATTATAGTCTATGTAAGTTATAAAAGAATGTCTATACATATGAAGTTTGTTCATAGAAATTTTGTATGATTTTTGGTGTGTGGATTCCCACCTTTGCAATTGATGTCAAAGGGGGAGTGTAGGGTAGTGAAGAATGTCATAATAATCTTAGGTGGACTTTTGATTAAGATTTGTGTTTTGAAGTTTTGAGGATTGTAGTGTATTAATGTTGGTACTAATTCTGACACTTAGTCATTTTTCACTAAGTGTTTCCATCAATGCCAAAGGGAGAGATTGTTGGAAAGAAACACTCAACAAGTCATTTAGTGTTGTCATTGATGGAAACCCTAGTTAGTAATTTCCTATCCGCACTTCAATATTTACTCGTACTGGAAGTTAGATTGAAGAAATGTGTTAACTATCAAAGCTAAAACATAGCATTCGATAGAGTTGTGTACATTGAATCATACATAATTTCCTGCTATCATTTTGAGTTTTGGATCTTAGGGAAGGTCGTTTGATGTATGAAATTTCTTATCTTTGAATCATAGAGCCTCGTATTGATTGGTGTGCAAGTTAGAAGATCTGGTTTATCAATTTTTAGTCTAACAGTGCAAAAAGGTTGATGAAATGAATATAGTGTGTTGTGGATCTTCGAGGAAACTTTTTTTAAGGTGTTTCATGATTTAGGATGCTATTTTGGGTCCTCACTATGTTGTGGCTAACATTGGTTGGTGCACATTGAAAATTGTTTATGGATTGAGCCAACAGTTTGTACATATTTTATATTTTATAAAATTTGACATGTAGTTGATGAAATATCTTATTGTAGATATAAATAATTGATTATTCATATAATTTTGATGTGTGATGTGGTGTGTTGTGACATGATGCAAAATTTGAAAGGAATATAGATCAATTGTGGATAGTTTCACTTGTGTAGAAAAATATTGGTGATTCAAATTAAAGTAGATAGAGTTTCAACAGTAGAATCAGATAGAGTGTGAACAATGTGATTAATGAGCTTAACTGAAATGATACTCAAGCATTAGCGGATACTATTTCATACTTCATCCACCCCAGTTTTCTATCTATGATTCTTCTTTTGGGTAGTAATCCTTTTTGTATTTGAGCAGTGAGCTCTAGGAAGTATGTTTGAATGCATTTGCATTCCCCATTTGTAAAATATTATTTTGAGTATACTCATATTGTGGATTAGCCTCCACCGTGGCTTTTCCCCTAATAGGGTTTCCATGTAAAAAATCCTTGTGTTATGGTTTTGTAGTTGATTGTTTTTTTTCTTGCATCTTTCTTATTCAATTCTATAAGTGGTTTGAAGATCAAGTTAATAGAGTTAAATTTTGTAGAACATTGATTCACCCCCCCTCGCATTGTTCCTTGATTCCAACAGATTTTTGGCGAAAAACCTAAATTCATAAGAAATAAAAAATTAATATAATAATAAAATTAAATTTATATAAAATTATACTTTTTGGGAAGCTTGTAATAAGGACTACATGCTTATAAAAAATAAATTTTAAATGATTTCTTTGATCCCCCAAAGGGTAAATCAAATGTGGTTTTTTATTAGCATTTTGATAGGTGTAAAGGAGACTCTATTATAGATATGTTTTAAAAGTAGCAAGGTTGTATCCAACGGGTTTTGACCAAAGGTAGTTTGATCAAACCCTCTTCAATTGGAATGCTTTAAATTAAACTTTTAAAGGCTTAAATCATTATATTTTCTAAAAATATGTGATTTCAACAAAAATTAGAATCTCTCAGAAATTGTAAACCAACTTTGTGGGATCACCCTAGTAAGATCACATGTTATATTTATCACCGTATTTGCTACTTTGTTTCCCTCTATAAAAATGTGTGACTTGGTAAGAATCAAAATTTTATAGCACTTTGAATCCTTGATTTAGTATGATGTTTAGCAACTAGCTAACTATATTTGGTTGTTTACAAGAATTAATTGTAATCAAGGAATCCCTATTGATCCAAATGTGTTTGATACCTAATTACTTTTCCAATCTCAAGCATACAAGTAGTGCATGTGCTTCAACCTAATTATTTGTTCCGAATTAAAATTTTATTGTCCGGGCACAAATAATGCTACAAGTATGGTTCCTCATTACACATCCTGCTCTAGACTTAGAATAACTAGAATATTCTATCTTGAATATCTTGGGTTAGGGTATGTATCTCTGAATGTTTCTTCTATTATGATTTATTTCCAAACCATTCAGGATGTGGAAGCTTCTTTTGACATTAACCATGTTGAAACGGATAGTCACAAAGAATCTCTTGAAGACATCACTAATCCCTAACATGAATCATACATCTTTACAATTTCAACCATTCCATCTGAATCATCAACTTCCATCCATCTCCTAAAGTTGGATTAACAAGTATCATCCCACAATAATAAGGCTATGTATAAAAATTCAAAAATAAAAAGTATTTCTCAAAAGGAGATCTCAAATCAAATGAAAGAAAGAAGGATCAAGAGAAGTCCTTTAGTCAAACACAAAATAAAAATCTATTGGACAAGTCAAAATTAAAGGCGAGTGAAAATTGATCTCAAATTATGCCCCTTCATCCAAATAACTAGGGAATCTAACAAAGTAAAATATCAATAAATGAGCTTATTGCAATTGTGCACATATAAAGTCTAAGAGAAACACTAGCTTACAAACAAAATTTGAGAAGGAAAATGGAGGTGATTCAACATTTGATGTGAGAAAGGTATATCATTTGATTAATTTTTTATGTTTCTTGTATTTCTTGTAGTAAATATGTCAAATGCCATAAATATGCTAAAATATGCTACATTAACACTTTGAAATGGGTTACAATTGATTTTTTTAATCAATTTACATTTTATATGATATCTTATTTTCTATAGTAGAACTTAAAGAACTAAATTTTAACTAGCATGTAGTACTCACTACTCCGATCTATAATTATTGTTCTAGAATTAAAAAAATTACAATTATTTTGTATTAATATGGTTAGGTTATATTCATCCAAGTTCAATAATTATATTATTTTAAAACATATAGAGTATGTTCCTTGAATTTGTAATCCCAATGTGTTTATATAATGTCTCAAATTTCTTTCGCATAACTCTCCATGATTATCTATCTTAAGAATGCTAATGTTATTATCATTTACATTTTTAAATACAGTATTAAAATCATTTAACTTAAGAAATAAATTAGGCTCTCTCTTAAGAAAATAATTTAAAAAGGACCTAAAATAACCATCAAGGAAAGATACATAATATGAATCCTTGACAATGGATTCAATATCCATAAGATTGAAAAATAATCTATGTATCATCTAAAAAAATATCTTGTACCTTTGTACTTCCAAAGATAAAAAAACACTCTATTAGTTTTTTCTAACACAATTGTAATGTCATAAAATTGCACCCCTTGCAATTTCACATGCATTTTTGTATCCTCTTTAGTGATTGCTCCCTTAGCATCTTGTGTAGGCTCATTTTAGCCCCTACATTACCCTTTTTCTCCTCTTAAGATGCTCAAAGGCTCGCCTTTTAGTAGCTACCCCCTCATGTGTAAGTTTTGCATTAAAGCTTGTGGTTTTCCTATTTGCACCATTTTGTAGCATGATGCATTAAAAAAAGTGCAACACAAAGATGTTTGTGTGTTGTGCTAGCATCCTATGATGTTTCAACATTCAAATGACCATTTTTGTGCATCTTTTCCACTTGTCACCTCTTTTTTTTGGTGGTAACAACTCAAGATTCCTTGTAACCAACCGAGAAGCTTATTTTCTCTCGTTCTATGCTATCTTTTCAATATTAGGGCTCCTTCTAAGTGATTCTAGCTTCACCTCTAGCTTCTTTCCAACCTTGGCTTTGGCATTGTATCTCTTGTTATTTTTCTTGCATAGCTCCATGCAGCTGCTATAGTGGCTTCAAGCTCTCACATTCTCACAACACTATTTGCACCACTCTTGGCTCTTGCAACTCTCTTTGTCTCCCTCTTTGGCTTCCTTAAGCTTTGCAACTTCATCTCCCTTATCTCATGCTTGTGAGAATCCTAGGATTCCATATCCCCTAGTTATTGGATTTACGTTTTTTGATACAAGTTCTCCTCCTCGAGCAAAGATTTCTTTAATCACCTACATCTTGTGATATAGGTTCTCCTCCTTGAACAGGTTTTACTTTTATCACTCATACTGGTGGTGCAAGTTCTACTCTTGAAGTGGGTTTTTCTTTCACCACACGCTTTAACCATTTCAATTCATTTCTCTTTGTCTATCTGGATATGTGTGGACGTGGTAACACCAAAACAAGGGTTTGACTAAGGTAAACCCCTATACAGCCCCAACAATTTCTCTAGATCTTACACATGTAGGAATTGTAGATATCTACTAGTTGGAGGCTTCATTACTTGGGTGGTTGTAAGCACTTTCTTTCTTATCTGTATCATTTCTACTTCACTTTATTTTAGTTCTATTATATTTTGTTTCTCTCTCATGTTCCAAGATTTCTTAGCAATTAGTGTAGAAGCAACCACTTTTTCATTTTTTGTCATAAACTCACTTTTTGGTCTATACAGACACCCGTGTTGCCATCCTTTGGCTAAGAGCTTGTCTGTTTGTCTAGAAAATCTATGTGACTTGCTCAATCTGATTCTTAAACTCTCATGTTTTCTCCTTGAGGTAGTTTAGGGTAGTTCACCCCGTTAGGATCTCTGAATGAAGAGAACTCATCTGTAGCGAATCCCCCTTTTCTAAAATAATATTCACAAAATTGAAATCCAAGAAAACAATCAACAATTCCATCCACCATACACTTTTACTCATCAATATTTTTAGAATTTTTTTCACTATATGGACTATTGCAAGATGTTATAATAACTATTTTTTGGGACAACTAGATAATTTTGACATATCTATCCTATATAGAGTACCATACCATATCCCCTTACCATGAACTAAGCTTTGTCTTAGCCAATTGTAACTTTTTCCATCAAAAGAAAAATGTATTCCAAAGCCAATCATCTTGGGAATAGCCCTAATATTTCAATCTTTACTTTGAATATGTCATAGGAAATTTAAGAGTGATTTCACTCTTCCATCCATGAAGGCTATCATTATATTTCTTCAAAAACTATATTTAATGATTGGTTGTCAATGGGAAAACTTGACCTTTTTATAATTTGTGCATTCAAAATAATAGTCTCTATGTGGATTCACATGATGAGATTCACTGAACTAAATTATCCAAGAGTCTTCACTAATAACATTGGTAAAAATAACAGCATCACAAGGTATGTGCAGGATCATGATGGGCCAAAAAGTGGCAATATGATGGGTATGTGATTGACAACTTTTCTTTTACCCAAAATTTATGAAATGAAAATGGTTTTTAAAGGATATTATATGATTTCCACCAATATAAATTATGCCTTACTTTGAATTTAATAAGTAATTATTATTTATTTTCTATTCAAATTACAACTAAAGCCCTCATTGATAGGCTGATTGAAAAAAATCTATATCTTTCAAACGATATCACATTTTTTTAATCCAAAACATGCATCACATTCTATTATTCACATACTATAGGATTAAAAAAAGATAAATTTAATTTCATAAAGTTTTGACCAAGTTAAAGTGGTTAGAAATACGATTTTTTATATTTTTTAAAAGTTGTAATAAAAAATTCATAATTAATTATTTACTTGAAAAAAAATTACAAAAAACTATTCATCGCATCGAGACATGAGTCCTCTACTTATATCTAAAATATTATAAAAAAATATTATCATTTTATTGTGGTTAGGGTGGTCAGACAGACACTTGCTTCTTATTTTTTCACTGAAATTTAAGTACTACTGCATTGAAATTTCAAATTTTCACCAAATATATATATATTTTTAAACAAACCTAGTAGTTTAGAAACTAAATTCAATTTTCTACAGATTCTATTGTTACATATTTTTGAAATAATATAGATAACATATTCAAATTTTTACGTCAAGTTGCCTAACCCTGATTTTTCTGAATTTTTTGCCACTTAAGGGCTTGTTTTTTCCATGATGATCCTGCACATACCTCACTGCTATATTCATTATTATTTGATGATCTATTAAAATAAACATCCTTATAATTGGATTTATAATTATTATTAATGTAACATTTCTTACCACAATTCTAACATTTGAATTTTGGAATGTTTAGAGAATTTGAATTACCATAATCATTGGACCTCTTATCCCCATTCCTTTTTTTAATCCATTCTTCCTTAGACCTAACTTTCACAACTGTAGAAACAAGATAAGTTTCATCCATAAATTTCTTTCTTATTTTCTTAACTTAACAAAATTTCTATGAACTTCTCTAATTTTATTGGCACACAATACGATAATTGGTATTGTAAAATTCTCCAAATAATCAAGTAAAGAACAAATGAATATAATGCACTTATCCTATTTTTCTATTTTGACTCATATTGACATTAGTTGACTAATAATCATATTGAAATTATTTAATTGACTAGTTACTAAATCCCCTTCTCTCATATTTAGATAATGCAACTTATTTTTGAAGAAAAATTTATTTGCTAGGTTCTTTGATTGATGCAATGTACTTATCTTCATGCATAATGAATACATTGTTTTTATTCAAACATATTCATAAGGGTAATTCCACAATAATGAGTTCCACTTTTTGGCCAAGATGGACATTTATATCAACATTTTTAACCGAGTCTTCACTTTATGAGACCTATAGCACCTAAATTGTTAAGAATTTTAAGATCATGCAAATGAGGATTTGTAGTGATTTATGTGTATATTCCAAATATATTTTTATTTAAAAAAAAAAAAATCATGAATCTTTCAACATATCCTTTAATAAATAGTTTTTAATAGTAAACAACAATTTAAAAAGTAACGTTTATGTCATGGGTATGTGTAGGATCATGATGGGCCAAAAAGTGGCAATATGATGGGTATGTGGCTGACAACTATTTTTTAATCCAAAATTGATGAAACGAAAAGGGTTTGTAAAGGAGATTCTCAGCTTTCCACTGATATAAATTATGCTTTACTTTGAATTTAATAAGTAATTATTATCCATTTTCTATTCAAATTATGACTAAAGTCTTGATTGATGGGCTGATTGAAAAACATCTATAGCTTTCAAATGGTATCACAATTTTTGAATCCAAAAAATGTGTCATAGTCTATCCTTCGTATACTATCGGATTAAAAAAAGAAAAATTAAATTTCATGAAGTTTTAACCAAGTTAATGTAGCAGCCCATCATTACCAAACCCCAAAGGACTTAATTAAACAATAATCTGACATAATTTTTTTTAAAATCGGCTTATAACATACATGTAATACACATTAAAGTCATGACATGAATTTCATTTAAAGTAGGTTACTAACCCATACATCCCTTGGGGTACACAAAAGTCATTGAACCTAGATCCACAATTAATAAGGGAATAAAAATTCGAAGATATAATCCATAACAAAGTAAATATTAACAAATGTAACACATACAAAATAAATCATTGATAAGAAACCATCTGTGTACACAAATGCAACATATACATGATTAACTCAACACATTGAATAACAACTACCATGGCCAATAGCCACATAAGGTTTAACGTTACATTACAATACAATGTTCTAGAGGTACAATGATACAAAAGTGTTTCCAAACATAAATGGAAACCATACACAAGATAGCATGATACAAATAAATAGATGAATACAAAGTATCATAACTAGCTCCAAGACAAATAGAACTTTGAAGTCGCTGCAACAACACCAATCTGCACCTCTCAATCCTCGACTGGGGACCCAATGGGGTGCTTAGCACGTTCCACCTGACCATGTGAGTCCGAAGACCCACCCCCATGTAAGGAGTTGACAAGAAAGAGGGCCTCAACCAAGAACATCCAAGCGAGAACCACAAGACTCAGCGGCATACAAAGTATGCATTAAAACTCAAAATTACAATGACATAATCCACAACATCCAAGAGTCAACATAATAACTTAAAGTCATAAATCTCATCACATAAATCAAGCAATAACTAGTAAACAAGTAACCAAAGGATGATCATGAAACACTTCCAAATCAAACTGAATTAATAAACATAATACAATTCCAAATTATAATTAAACAATACAATAACATCATATCACAGTACCATAAGACTACAAGGTCATAAGTCAAATATCAATGAGATCATACAAGACCACAAAGTACACCAAAGATGTATCAAGGCAATACTCCATAAATCAATATAAGTCCATTCAACCACAATCTAAACTAACTCCCATAACATACTTCCAGAGGAAAACAATAAAGTAAAACACCTGGGCAACTAGGGGAGAGTGTCATCGAATAGTCCTACATGAGAACATCTATGCTTTTTCCTCCTAGCTGGAGGCCTTAGGTTACATCTATGGCTATCCTTCCTCCCAAGCTGGAGGCGCTGGTCCTTAGGGTGACTCATCTTGGAGCAGTAAACCTCGTGAGAGGCGAGGTCATGACCTTACCCGACCATGGCCTTCTCAGCCTTCCATTAGTGCAGTAAGCACTAATGAAGATGAGACATCCATTTAAATCTTATAATGATATTACACCCAACCCCTCCTAAAGTTAATTATTAGGTTTCCTTGATTACTAGCTGCTGGTGGGACATCTGGCCGCGCTCCCTTAAGCGGGGCGTGGCCCCATGAGGAGTCACTCTCCCTAGAGACCCAACAACATAAAAACCAAGGGTTGTACCATCATAATTTGAACAAAGAATCACAACATAAAAGCATGCGAGGAATTACCCATCTCGCTAACAGGTACAAAATCAGAGTCTCACAAAGTTTCGTACAACCCTTTCAAAATAATGATACCAATATTTTGTCATGTCAAGAGCACATAAAATGAGGAACATTGACCAACAATAAAATCAAGCCTCTGGAAAAATCTCAAAAGGGCTTACACTGGGGTTTCCCCATGAAGAACTGACAACAATAAATGCAAGACCTCAAAGAACTATTTCAATTTCAAATATAATGAGTGAATACATTAAAATAAGACCATCAACTCCATCCAAACTACATAATCAACTTTGATACAAAATAAATCAGAAATCCAAGAAGAGCAACTACCCACAACTCATAAACAAAATACGAGTTCCCAATTACATTGCAACACAAATTAAATGACAAAGGATTCCTTGAATCAAAATTAATCTCCAAAGGCATTCACACCAACACGGAACCATCCAGAAACAATCCTTCAACAACAAAGGTAAAAGCATGCAACTAGGCATCCAAGGGAGACCTCAATTTCCTCCTCACAAGATACCTGTACAGTTGGTAAACAAACGACCTTTGACAAAATCAACAAACATGACAACAATATAATTTAATGTTTCACCAAAATAGTACAAGTGGGAAGATTGCATACAATAAGAAGCATAAACTTATCACAACCAAGCATTGCATTAGTATCCAAAATACTCCACCACAATTTCAATTAATAAGACCCCCACAACTCAAAACAAACCAAGAATTCACCATGTAAGGTTAAACGAATATCAACACAATTTAACTTAAAGAAGATCCCCAACTCACGTCAACTCAAGAAAAGTCACAATGAAAGGATATGTCAAATCACTCATAAAAGGACACGAACCCAATGGAATGAAATCACTTCCGAAGCCAAGCAATTCCAAAGAGGGCACCACAAATAGGATACACCAAATTACCCTTAAATGAACAATGACCATTCAAATACAATTTATCCATTCGTTTAATAAGAATTAATTTAAAATAAATAAAGGAACTCTATAATCACATATCGTAATTATCTCAAGGCATATTTTATCACACTCAGAATACTAACCCAACAATCAAAAGCAATAAACTTCAAAGAACAATTGAACTATCGTCTACGATTTGACTCTTCACTTGATAAGGAATCGTTTTAACTCATTAAGGCTATATTCACATACCTTACTAACATCTCATTATGCTCATCATAAAGTTGTATTAAATAAAAGAAGTTATAAAAGCATTCCAACCAATTTCTTTTATTCCAATTCAGGATTTATAATCATTCCTATAACTATATACATATATATAAACATGATTAGCCAATTAATACTCTAATTATATTTAAAAGGATAACTAATCTCACCAACACTACATTACAATGCCAGTCTTCTTCTTAACTAAAACTATATGACCATCTAATTTCACTATGAAGTAAGAACTTATTCATTTATAAAAAGGCATAGCTATTTTCCCTAATATTCTAATGTTTACCAATTCCCATTATTTAATATAATCATTTAGTTTTAGAATCAAAGAAATTGTTCTTTTCTAACGTTTGAAAAAGGCAAGTAACTATCCTCTATTCAATTTTAAGCTAGGAGGTGAACCATTCTTAGATTTCTTCTATACTTAACCTTTTGAAAATAAGGCTGAAATCCTTCCACTATCTTAAAGTTATCACAATTGTCCTTACAACATTTCCCACACAAAATCCATTAGAACAAATATCAATACATACTATTTCTAAAGAAGGACTTTTATCCAACAAACATTATGATATAACTTGAAATAAGAGTATATTCCTAAAAAGGGTTTGAAATATTTGTATCGTACTGCTATTTCAAGTTATATAAAATTCCATAATATTGTGTCAGAAATGATTACCAAACATCTAATTAAATTGAATGGTAAATGAAGAAGGCTCTAGGAAGCATATATATCTATCTATCTGGGCAGAGATTGTCAGACTGTGAGTTGTCAATATATTGTCAGATTGTGAGTTGTAAATATATTTTAACTGTGGATTGCAATTTTCAAAACCTTTCCTCGAAACTGGAGATCCCATCCACACATTAACTCTGTCTTTGACATCAAATTTTGTTTTTTCAGAAATCCCATAATACAAACTGTGTGAGCTATCCTACATCTTGTATTTATGGATGTGGATGTGTTCTACTGAGACTGATCTTAAGAAAACATAATGCGTGTGGATTCTCTTAAGATTGTGCTCAATATTCACAAATATAGGGCATAGTTGCATCTGTGATTCAGGTCAAATAACATACAAATCCAGACGTTCTATGTAGCATGCGAGAGGTTATTAATAAGAAAATTATTATGCCTTACTGTACAAGGCCAACCTCCTGGTTAAGGCAGTGTTTGATCATACTCGGTGAGTCAAGAGAAACACTAGATATTCAAATGAAACACATAAAGGAAAAAGGAAAAACCAATAGATATTGAATGGATGCAAATGCTAGATACATTCGCATAAATCAAATGGGTAATATGGCTAAGCTAAGGAATCATCGATGAGATAAAAGAGCAGACTTTAAATCCATAAGAATGTAGACAATATTATAATTGAAAAGGATAAGATCAAGAATTTGATGAATACCAGATGCAAGACCTTATGATTGTCTGGAAACTTTCTGCAAAATTCCTAAAGAATTAACAGCCTGTCCTCCTTTTCTTTCCCACCACTGCGAGGATGAAGACTTGTGGTCAGGCACTCGTAGCAAAACGTCAGTCCCTCTCTTCGCAGGTTGCCAATTATATTAGAAAGTGAATATTGGAATTTGGAAATATCGCCATCTCCTTGCTTTATTATAGTTATTTTCAAGTGTTGCAGTTGCGATAGATTGTCAGAAGAATCAAGCAGGCTATTTAAAACTCCCTATTAAGTTTAAGTGCTATGGCTGAGACTAGATGACAATGAAATCAGAGAGATTACTTATGGTTTCTTTCCTTCCCTCCCCACTATTAAAATAATTGAATCTTGTGGTTGGAAACAGAGTTAGAGTCTCCATCACATGATTTCTCCCATAATCAATTAAACCGACAAATAGTTTTATGGAAATTGCAGAGTATGGAAGCAATTAATGACAAGAATCCCCCGATTAGGCCCCTATTCTTAGAATTTATTGAAGAGACTTAGAATTTTGAGAGACATCACTATTTCTTTTTATTATTTTCTTTCCAGCTTTTATTGCTTTAAAACACTTCAGCTTCCTATCCCCTTAACCATTTAAATTCCTTATTAAAATAATTATCTTTTCATCATTATTAAATTATAAATCACATTATTTTCCTATATATAATATTTATACCCCACAAGATAATCTTTTATAAGGTAAAAATTAATTTAATTATTTAAAATTAACGTGTAAATATTATTTCACAATATGGACTTGTTATTTACAATTTTACTTCTAATTTTATTTAAATTACTTCATCAATATGTTTAATATAATAATTTATTTAATTCATCCTTAAATGACAACATTTCCACTAATTAATTCAATTAACTCGCTTAACAGAGCCATTAAAATCTCACTTTAATCACATGAACCGACCAAATAACCAACAAGACCACAAAACACACTTACACAAATATCCAGGAGGGCCACAACGGACGGGGCACTTTCTGATTAAAGGTAATTGAGACATACAAGTTTATATTTTTAAAAAGTTGTAATAAAAAAAATTCATAATTAATTATACTTGGAAAAAAAATACAAAAAAATATGCATCACATTTGGGCATGAGTCCTCTACTTGTATCTAAATTCTTATAAAAAAATATTATAATTTTATTTTGGTTAGGGTGGTCAAATAGATACCTACTTCTTATTTTTTCCTTGAAATTTAAGTACCACTGCATTAAAATTTCAAAATTTCACCAAATAGATTTGCTTTTTAAACAAGCCTAGTAGTTTAGAAGCAACATTCAATTGTCTCACAGGGTTCTATTTGTACATATTTTTTAGAAATAATATGAATAACTTAGTCAAATTTTTGCGTCAGTTACTTCTTTGATTTTTCTAAATTTTTGCCACTTAAGGGCTTATTTTCCATGATGATCCTACACATACCCAGCTGCTATATTCATTATTATTTGATGGTCTATTAAAATAGAAACATCCTTATTATTGGATTTATAATTCTTCTTAATGTAACATTTCTTACAAAAATTCTAACATTTGAATTTTGGAATGTTTAGAGACTTTGAATTAGCATAATCATTGGACCTCTTATCCCCATTCCTTGTTTTAACCCATTCTTCCTTAGAGCTAACTTTCACAACTTTAGAATCAAGATAAGTTTCATCCATAAATTTCTTTCTCATTTTCTTAACTTAACAAAATTTCTATGAACTTCTCTAATTTTATTATCCTACACATACCCTCATCAAACATAACTATTTTTTTGATGATGATCCTACACATACCCTCATCCAACATAACTATTTTTCTACAAAGGATAAGATTATAATTTCTAAAATTTAGATTCTTAACATCAATATCTAGTGCATGGATATTTTTTCATTATTTATTTTTCATTTTTTTTTAATTAATTTTTAAAGTCATTGTAACTAGAATTTGAACATAGGTGTATGTCGTTGAACATAACTTTTATTAAAAATTTAAGGGAAAGGAAACCTGAACCCAAATAGAGAACAAAGATAAAGCCTCATGGCCATTAGTTCAACAACTCCAAAACAATAGACATACACCAAATGAAATAGTAAAAGATCAGTTGGCTAAGAAACAAACATCACTAGGAGAGCATTAAAAAGTTGAATAAGACAACCAAAAAAAAGTAAACAATTAAATAAAAGGGCTTATAGACCCAACTGATGCCAAGGCTTACAAGCCATAAACCAAAGAGCCAGCTAACCCAAACTAGTTTTTGGGACTACAAATGAAGTCCCAGTGGATATTTAGTCCAACATAATTTGTGTATATATCAAAATTAAATTCTTTTTTGGTGAAACAAGGACATCAATATCTAGTGAAAAGGTATTTTTTGAAATTTTTATAATGGAACTTACTATTTTTTACCTCTATATAATTAAAAAAATGATGTTCAATGAGAAACCTATGTTTAGTTAAAATTGAAATTTGAACACATTATAAAATGAAAACATAGATCAACTATACTTGTTGGAAATATCATTTTGAGGGCTACGTTCTTGCAAAATATCTTGTAAAGCTCACTACATATGAAGTTCTAACCCAAGGTTTGAGATTGGATTTTTTGAGGAAATTTTAAAGAAAAAACCAAAACTCTCATGCTAAGCCCTTCATTCGAAGGTGCCTTCGAGAGAGGGTTTTACCTTTGAATGAAAGTACCCGCACTCAAAGATCTCTATGTAAAAACATCATTTTATGAATCATATTTTTTCTCTCAGGTTGACATTCACTAGAAGGCCTCTAAGTGCATAACTTGGAGCAAAGTTCCTTCATTCAAAGATATTTCTTCAAATGAAAGTGTCTTGTTAAATAATCATTCGTCCCTTGTAAAAATTCATTATCCCCAAAGTGGGACTCAGTGTTGTAAAATTACCAATAAGTATGAAATCTATAAAATATCAAATAGTGATTTTGTATTTTTATCAAATTTGACCTACTTCTTATCAAACATACATAATAGTTTACTCGAAGAAGATAATATAACCCATTAATTTGTCACCACCAAAATACATCATTTTTTACTTACATAGTTCAAATTTATAATTATTGAATCATTCAATTTCAAACCTTGATGATTTATTAATAGATTTAATTTCACACTCTTTTGTAGAATATCCTTCAATTTTTTCCTTTGTGACTGACTAGTTATTCATGAACTATAACAAGCCAAATTTCTTAGGGTTCACCACTACACATATTATTATTTTATTCCAATTAAATTAGTCATCACCCATAAAACATGAAATACACTCTAATACTAAATGTTGGTGATTATATCCCTATTATGAATGGTCAATAAAGTAGGATAAAGATACTTTAGATTATGTGATAAAAATGGTAAATGATATTAGGAAATCCATCTACCAATATTAGTAGAATAAAAAAAAATGAGTATTATGTTAACACAAGATTATATAAGACACCAATACTTACATGGGAATCCCATATGAGAGAAAATCAACAACTAAAAGATAGTTACTAATATATAATTCAAAATGCAAAAATTTAGTACATGCCACTGATGGAGTTTGAACTAATAATATTACAACATACCATTCTTCTACAAGAAACCTTCTAATAATTAGAACCATTTTTTTGTACAACCATCTAGGCTTGATACCATCATACAAAAACATTCATATAAGAGTCACCCTGGAATACTAATCAGCTAACCCTCCAACCAACTCATGGAATACCAAGAATAATACAATGATTTTTAAATTATACCATGATTTCCACATGCCACACATATCACAAAACTTGATTCCTTCACATGGATAACCAATTTGTATACATACTGGACCTAACAATTAATAATGGTCAATAGTCACTCAATTAACATTGGTGATGTGTACATGTCTTCTTATATAAGCACCACTAGTAGTTTCAATCTTGTAGTAGAATATGCAAACATTTTACCATGTATAGTTACTTTTCATACCTCAAAACACTCCCCTAAACATAAACATTTTCTTAAATTTCATGACATGAACTCTAACATTATGGAAAGTGTACCTACAATGTACTTCATGAATTCAATAACATTGAATTCATTATGTGATAGTGAGTTATAATTCAAATGCCTTATGATTGTTACCATGGAATCACTACATGTAAAAAACGAATACTATACTACAACATCTAAAACTCTATGTGTGTAAGAAAATATGTAAATTAAACTAATCAATAACACACAACAGATGAAATGTATTACATTAAGGAAATCTACATTAACAAAACAAAATTTGATAAAGTAACTCCTTAAAAACATTCCATCTTCCTCTATTCTTAAATGTCCATGGTAATTTTTCTCTCAAATCTTAAGTATCCTCTAAGCTAGAATGCAAAAATTATGTCTACACCTACATGATTTTGATGTTTTTGATTAAATGATGAACTAAGTGATATGCAGAAGGGTGATTTGTTGTATACAGAATGCTATTTAAAATGATGCACTACTGAATTAAACTAATAGAAATGTTGTGAGAATTATCCTAAATGCTCAGAACAATCTAAGATATATCTAAGAATGCAACCATGATTCTCAATCACTTGCTAAACTTATTCTAAATGCTGAATAAAAATGCAATTAAGCTCTCAAATACTAAATGGATTTCTATAGAGTAATGTTATGCAATCTTCTCTTATGAAAAAGCTATAAGTGAGCCTCTATTTATAGATTTTACCAAGGCATCAAGTGATTTGGTAGCAATGGATGATTAGGATTAAGTTTGGAGAGATCAACGGTGAGAAATGAGGAGGTTAGAGAGAATTAAGGAAATTGTCCCCTTTAGTAGAAAAATCTTGCAAAGTGTAGAAAAGAATCAATCCAAGTAAGAAGCCATGGGTCCTTGACTTGGTTAAAATTGTTCAGAGTAAATATCCATTTTAGAAATTAGGAATAATTATCTTCATGTGACACATGGTGAGTTGGAAGATGAGGTGGAAGGAAGTTAGGAGATTATGGAGAAATGTGACAAAATTCAAATTTAATGAGAGAGAATTAATCAAATAAAACAAATTAGTTAAACTTGTTTAGTTTAATTAAATCATGAAGAAAGTGGTTTAGAAAGGAGGAATTAAGAAATACAAACTATATAAATAAGCTTTTCCAATTTATTTATATTGTAGAGGAAATAAATATTTTATTAATTAAATAATCGATATTTAATTAATATTGTCCAGACCAATTTTGGATGTATACATTTTGCTCATCTTTGAAGTGATGTGTTTATGGATTACTTCAAAAAAAAATTACCAGTGCTGCTAAAATTTTGATGATGCCCCAGATGATGATTTTTAGAAGATAATGAATGTATTCCCCTTTGCGAGATAAATTGAGAAAAAATTTATAATAAAATATTTTTGATGATTTTTGATGATGTATGATGATGAAATTCTAATGTGATGATATTTTAGAGATTTATCTCCCGATATGGAAGAATTGAGCTACCCCAATTAATTGACCCTTAAAAGAAATTAAAATATGCCACCAAAATTACTCGATTAATTACCCTTATTAAGAGGTAAAAAGTCAAGAGAGGATTCATTTGTGCATTTTGTGATTGTAAAAATTGGAGAGTGAGAGCATTCTTGAGCATTTGAGTGAAAATGGTTATCCCCTACAAGACTCATCGATTCGAGCAGGTGTGGGGACACAATTGACCAACAGAATACGAGCCTCCAGTATGGATTTCGAAACCTTTCTTTTCAATTTTAAATCAATTTTTCCCGCCTTTAATTTTGGATTTTTGATTTTTAAATTCTTTTGGCGCATACAAATTTTTCTACAATGTATAGGCTATATGTTTTAGCGTATTCACATAGTGTTTTAGTGCATATACTAGATTTAGCGGTGCATCCATAGACTGTAATAGCACATCAACCTTTTAGTGCAATGAAGCCCTGTTTTGGCACATCTAGGATAAAATTGAAGATTTTTTTTTTCTTTCTACTTGATTTTGATGGTGTTTACTCGCGTCAGCCAATGATTTGTTCTTGATGATAGATTAGATTATTTAGTGAACTCGTGATAGGTGAGATGCACTAATGATGATTTTTTTTCAACCTCATGATAGGCAAGGATCAAAATAGATGTTCATGAGATTTGACAAAAATCTCACTAGAACTGATAGGATGATTGATTGATGTTGATTGCTTTGCTAATTTGATTTATTGATGTCCTGATGAT
Organism: Sequoia sempervirens; assembly: GCA_007258455.2. Taxonomy (NCBI): domain Eukaryota; kingdom Viridiplantae; phylum Streptophyta; class Pinopsida; order Cupressales; family Cupressaceae; genus Sequoia; species Sequoia sempervirens. Next base: position 9,947 of record VDFB02006116.1, on the reverse strand, counting down.
GTTTTATAATGATAGGAGACAAATGTATATAATCTTTAGTCCTGATAGAGGCTCCCACAGACTTGGGAGATGATCCCACATTTGTCATAAGCCAATAAAGATATCATTGAGTGATGCAGATTATCTTCACTAATTGATATGCCTTAGATTAGGATTAATGGAGGATTGTTGAACATGCTGGCAAAGTGGTGGCATAGCGACCACAACACTTTTCATCTAGCCACCGGAGAGATGATTGTGACATAAGAGGATGTCTACAGGATATTGTGGATTCCTGTGGTAGGTGATATCGTGACCTATGATCACACTGAGCAGGGAGGTACAAATGCTTTATGCCGGATATTCCATGATGATCATATTGCTTGGTATGAGATGCCCTGGTAGGAGATGTTTGAGAGATATGCTCCTTTTTCTTCCATGCTTGTGGGATTTCTCGGTGGCTTCTTATGTCTCAACAAGAGGGCAAAGGGATTTTTCATTGGTTGGGGTCAAACATTGGAGAAGATGATTCAGTTTGGGACCCATTTCACTTGGGGTTCATGTATGCTTGCATAGTTATACCATGATTTGCACCAAGTAGTGTATCTCAGACGAGCCAGTCTGTTTGCAGGTGTGACCCTCTTACAGACATGGGCTTGGGAGCATATTGTGGTGACATGGCTAGGGATAGACATATTTCAACCATTTCGGAGACCCTATGTCTATGGTTATGTAGGCCTAGTTGTCCAGTATAAGCTGGGAAAATTGGAGTATTGGAGACAGGTACTAGATGACTTGGAGTCTATTACATGGCAATTGTATGTAGACTATTAGTAGTGGGCCGAGGATCATTTGGAGGTGAATTATTTTATTACTTCCAAATACATTATTGGGTGGACATGTTTTATTATCAAGAGGTTCTTGTTGTGGAGGGTGCTCAAATAGTACGACAGAGTTCAAGGGATGCCTTGGGGATTGGCTTTGTATGCACAGAGGCAACAGGATGTGACCGAGTGGTGTTCCACATTATCTTATGATGTTGGATGTGATGAGTATCAGCATTTATAGTGAGTGATCTAGGACTACCTTCTAGGGATTTTTGAGGGATATATGACTAAGGAGTACTCATAGTATTTTTTTTAGCATCCATTTTTGAGAATCTTAAGACCTGATGAGCCAATGCCAATGTTAGAGAACAATGAGGATAGACCACCTAGATGGAGAAGGGGTAGAGATGGAGGTGAGGAAGAGGAAGGAGGCAGTGATGATGGTGGGGATGATGGTGGTGATGATGGTGGAGATGATAGTCATGGTGGAGATGGAGGAGGTGGTGCTCACCCAGTGGTTTATGTTAGAGTGCCTCGCGAGAGACAATCTTTAGTGGTAGCAACGCAGTAGCGCGTGTAGATATAGTTGCCCTCACAACAACAATAGCCTCAAATCACAACACTATTTTCCTAGGTTCAGCCCTTTCAGGGCTAGTTAACACAGGTGTAGGGACAACTACAGACATAGACACAATTTTTGGCATAGGTTCAGGCACAACTCTTATAGGCCCAAGGATACATACAGACTCTAACGGTCGAGAGGGATGCTGCTAGACAACAGTTGGCTTAGGTGCAGGGCCAAGCACAGGAATAGGGCTAGGTTGTTGCATTGACTATGGAGAGGGATGCACTGAGGTGATGGGAAAAGTAGGCAGAGGCTATCACTAAGAAATTGCAGCAAGCTACGATAGATCTCGGATCCGCAAACTATTTTAGGGAGGTCCATCATACTGCAGAAGAGGCCCAATTTTATAAAGATCAATATCATGAGGTGGTTCCTCTTGAGTGGCAGGCAAGCTTTGCACAGTCCCAATTTGGCAAGTCATAGTCTCAGACAGTTAGTGTAGGTGTCACACAACCATTGCCTAGAGATTAGAGAGATCCAGGTGTAGGTCCATCAGGTATAGTGGGAGGTATAGGTCTAGGGATGCCAACACCATCTAGAGGGAGCACCACACAACTTTCATATTTGATGCTTTATTGTGGTGTGGACATGTATACACTGATACTCGATGATTTACTACTATTTTTGATGATGTATTCCTTCATATTCAGATATCCTTGTACATTTTGACATCATTTTTGAGATATATATAGCAATGATGATGGTTGACCTATGTGTTTATGTGTGTTGATCATGGTGGATGCATTTAATTTCCTATTATATATGTTATGTGATGTTTCATGATGATGATATGATATTCCATGGATGCAACATGTGTTATGATTCTATGATGTTTTATGAATAATGTCTATACATTTTTTTTTTGTACTTTTTGATCCAACTATGTATGATGAAATGGATAGATAATGATGAATGAATGATAATGCAGAAATGGACAAATGGAATGATAAAATAATGGTGGATAATTCTACATGTTCTTATAGATGCATGCTATTATGATGTATGATATGCATCCAGTGCTCTATGTTTTTGTATTTTCTAATGCAAATATATGGATTCATGTATGAAATGGATGAATGGAGATTTACATATGTTGGTGTTTTATGTCCCAAAATGTATGACTTAATGTATATGGATGGAAATTATATGATAATGCATTTTTTTTTGGATTTTCATGATGCAAACATATATATGATCTAATGACTAAGATGAATGCTTTAGAGAATGACATGGTAATGCATTTTTTTTAGATTTTTACAATGCAAATATATGATCTAATGACTAAAATTATATGATAATGTTATGAATGATGTCTTAATTCTCATTCCTCTAAATGATCCTTTTGGTAATGTCAAATGTACTAAATCTATTAATGATAGAAATAACATCAACCTTGGAGAAATCTATAAATACCCTTACAACAGCTAGTATGAATGCAAGCTAAACATGCAACTCTAACAATGCAATGTTGTCATTGTAGTAATTAATTCATTGTCCTTGGTATCATCATTGAGATTTTAAAATGTTGAAAGTGAGTACAAGCATTGATGGTATAATTAAACCATGATGACTTGAGTACTACTTTCATGATGTTTGATAGTGCAAGTTAACACAAGAATCTAGGTATAATTAAACTGAGATCACTTGAGTATTCCTTGCATAAACAAAATAAGTGTTAACTATCTTCCCATTTGAATTTGAAATATCATCAGTGATACTTTGTAGAGCATGTCCCATGACGATTCACATGGTAGTAATGATCAAATCATAGATAGCAGACAAAAAAAATATCATTCTCAATCATAGCTTCTCTATTTCTTGACATCCTTGAGTTACTCCTAAGAAATGATAACAACAATCACAATGCAAATAGTTTTGAGCATTTGTGTTAAAGTGATAAAACTATGATTCAGAGTATCGTCACCAAATGAAACTTTTTTTTTATTGATCTTGTTTTTGTTGGTTTAGATTATTGTTTTTGGTGAGTCTAATTGATGTTCAAAGTTGTAGCCCATTTGATTGTTGTAATTTCACTATGTTCTCATACTATTGTTTTTCTGTTGTTTTTAAGCTCAAAGATGGATTGCCCCTAGTGAGGTCAAGATTTTTCCTCTAGTGAAAACAAACCAATTTATTATGGATATGTACAATGATTGACAAGCCAAAGTGAGACATGACTGACACAACAGAATATGTACATGAGGCTCAAACGAAGGATGCAAATAGTGATAGCAAAGAACCAATGTGGTCAACACATGTTCCAATAGAGGAAGAAGCCAACCTGTGACAAATAGTGTTTGTTTCCATGTTTTTGCCACTTGATTTTATTGCACTTTTTATATTTTATACTCTTTTTTATTTTTCCCTTTTTGATTATTTTTGTATTTTTGTATTTTTCTCTTTTTTTGTTTTTTTCTCTTCTCTTTGTTTTTGTATTTTTGATCTTTTTCTTTTTTTTTGTATTCAAGACTTTTACTAATGAAATGATATGATATGATCATTTGAAAGAACAAGATGTCCCATAATAGAGGAAATGCAACCATGGATAAATGATAGATGAAAATGAAAGATTCATTACAAAACATGTCACACAAGCAATATATCTCTTGTCGAAAGATGAAAATGGTTGATTGATTAAGATGCTAGAAATGATTGATTACATAAGGCATGATGATGATAATATTGATGATTGTTGATGATTGATTGACAAAAGATATGAGGATTGGATAATGTTTTACAACTCAGCTCAAATATGATTTACATGATAAGATTCAAGGTTGCAAAGGGACACAATGACATGGGTTTTGATAAGCTAGGAGATATGGAATGGAAGAATGAAAGGATAAGGATAATAAATGGGATGATCAAAATCAACTAGATAAGATACATACATAAGGCCCAAGTATTTTTCTCCTATTCCTCATCAAGACCAAGGACCAGAAGAAAGGATGTATCTAGTAAGAATGATGGAATATGGATAAGATGAAGGATATAGTACAAAAGATATGGAAAAAGTGAATAGGATAAGATATATGATGTTCAAGGAGATCCTTAACCTTGTCAAGATCAAAGGTGGAAATGTAAGGAATCATAAGATGGAAAAAACTTTCCACCAAGTGTAGAGTGCAAGAGGAATATGGAAAATAGGATATGGATGATAGGGATATGGAGGAAGGACTTAAGCAACAAGTTTCATGACCAAATATACCTTTAATAAACAATGTCCATGGGAATTAGACCCTTAAATGTTGATAGATTTATGGTATGATGGGGGAATTAAGGACTTATCCAAAGGTTTGGATTATTAAAGGAGAATAATGGGGGATGAATGTTGGATAATGGATAGGAGGTGGAAAGACCTGTTGATGGATAGATGGAAAGGGTGGAAAGATCAACATTGGCACACACCTTGAAGGGTGGTGGAGTGATGGAGGAAAAATGGATTTTGAAGGTGATAGGTTTTTAGATGGAAAATTGGAGGAAGCTTTTGGATTAGCAAATTTGGATGCCAATTTAGATTTTATTGCTTCTATAAGAATTTTTGGAATCCACATGACTTTTGACTTTGATATTTTCTTTGTGGGCCTTTGTGGACCTTTGTGGTCTTAGGATTTTTCCTTTTTCTTTGATGTTCCTTTGTGGCCTTTTTGATTTTTCTTTTGATTGTGGATCAAATTTTCATTTATTTTTGCATGCCTCTTTGAGGAGAGATATGGAAACTTTTGACATTTGGCACCCAAATTGCTTCCAAGAGAAATAGGAGAGATGGATAAATATGAATGGTATGGAGGTATCATGGATAAGGTGCTGGAGGTGGAATTTTGAAAGGGTGTCAAGGATGTGTGCCTTTGTTTGTCTTGAGGAATAGGATATGGACATAGGATAGATGGAAGGTTTGATGAACTAGGACGACGACCAAGGATATATGGAAGGTTTGGTGGATTAGGATGAGGACCTAAGATAGATGCTAGGTTTGATGGACTAGGACACTTAGGTGAATAACCAAGGCCATGGTAATATGTGTTTTCTTGGGCAAAAAGAGGTTCTAGGATACCTTGTTCATGAAGGCCTAATCCTTTGCCTTTGTAGTTCATACTTTGACACATTCATTTACCAATGGGATATGTATTTTTTGTGAAACAAAATGCAAGTCCATTTTGGGGAGGATATGATATGGATGAAAGGATAGGTGTTGGAAGTAAACCTGAGCAGATGAAAGTGGAGGATCCCCATTTGTAGATGTGGGGTTTATGGATGGCTGGTATAGGTGTGATAAGATCTTGACACGAGGGTGATGGAGTTTTTTGATCTCGACTTGGAAAAGGATCACGAGGTGTAAGAGATGGAGTAGCTTGCTCTTTATTAGATGTGGAATTATCATGTAGTCATGTGAAAGGCATATCTTGATCTTGAGAAGGATGAACATCCTCATGGAATGAAAGGGTATCCTTGCATGGAAGCATATATTGATCTTGATGAGGAAGGGAATCATGAGATTTTGTAGAAAGAATATCTTGATCACCAAATGGTAGAACATCATTAGATGGGATGGAAGAACTACCATGCTCTTGGGATGTAGTGGAATTCTGAGATGGTATGGATTCATTAGATAGGGTGGAAGGAGGACTTGGAAGGATACTTTTCTGTTGAGATGGAATGAAATCATCATGGAAGAAAAGTGAAAGGAGGGGATCATCATAGAATTCTTGAGAGATTTGGTCTTGGTCAAAGATTTGAAGAACTTGTGGAATTTCAGTATCATTGGATGAAGTAGAAATAATGTTTTTATCTTGAGGTGTAGAGGAGTCTATGACAACATGGTTTAGATTGAGAGATTGGAATGAATCATTAGATATAGAAGAAATGATTGAACAAGGAGGTTGGATGGAATTTTTAACTTGAGTGAAAGAATCCTGAGATTTATTTTGACTTACGAGAGATGAAGATAGATGCATAACATGGTAAGATTGTTCAATATCATTGCTATTTGGGGACTGAAATTTGGGCTTCGCATTAAATTTTTAAAGAATTCAAAGAAATTGAACTTGGATGATGTAGTTGTTGGTGGAGAAGGTATCATGTCTATATTTTTGTCAGATTGATAAGAACAGATGTCTGACAACAAATATTTTCTGTGGTTGTTTCCCTTTGCATATCCTAAATTTGTTGTTGAAGGTTTTCCATTTGCCAAGTTAAGTCATTCAATTGATCCTCATCTATTTCATCCATGGCAATTTGAGTTTCAATTTCCCATTCTTTGAGTTTATGCTTTTTGGGATCTTTGTTAAAACAAGCATGCAAGTGATGAAGATTTGCTAAACTTTGATCTTTGTTTAGGAGTGCCAAGGAATACCTAAGTCAAATAGAATAATGAATCCTATTGATGGGACTAAGGTAATAAAATTTGATGTAAAACATGTTGTTTTTGGATGAAGGAAGAAAAATCTTGATGGAGAAACTCAACTTGATGATCAAATTTGGGTTTTAGTGATGATGGGCACTTTTACACATTTGATCAAAGTTTAGGTAAAGGATTTCACTTGTAAATGCTAGTTTTTCCAAGTTTATAGCAATGTTGAGATGAGGAAAGAAATTCTCTATGTAAAAGATCCCTAAATCTAGTTTTAAAATGTTGGATGGGAGCCAAATTCAACTCTCTAGTTTATAATTTTGATGGATGTGCCATAATAGTCAGTTTATGTGCTAAAAGGTAGATGAACTATAGCATGGTTGGATGTACCACATAAAGGCTAGTATGTGTCACAGAATCAGGTGAATGTGCTAGGGAATAGCTCAAATGTGTGAAAGCTTTAGGTTGATGTGCCATAAAATTGGGTAAATGTGCCACAGAATGTAAGGTATGCACTAGAAAATGGGGTATATGAACCATAATAGAGGGTGAATGCGCTAGAAAAAGTGGTAAATGTGTTGTAATAGCAGGTGAATGCATTGGCCAAATTGGTGAATGCACTATAACAGAGAGTATATGCACTAGAAAAAGTAGTAAATGTGCGAAAATAAGTAGTGTATGCACTGAACCGAGGAAATGTAATAGTTTTCTACCAGTTTACTTGATTTTTTTGGTTTTTAGTCAAATAATGGTTTGTTTCAAATGATGTGTTCTAAATCATAGTTTTGCACTTGCAACATGTAAGATTTTTGTTTGAAGTTTGATTTGAAAACACTTTAGCAAACACAACCAAGCAAATGTACACTCCTAAGGCTATGTAAGACTATATTCTTTTAGATTCCACGTGGATTTTACCCCAACTGCACTTATTCTTAGTAGATGAATTCAGAAACTTGGCCACACAATCTCCCCCTTACAGTGCACTCACTTGTCAAGTCAACCAAGCTTCCAACCCCATTAAACTCCCATGGTAGGTTGATCATCTCTACTAAAAATTGTGAGAATGTGGATGCCTTTGCAATGACAGTTGTTGCACCAAAGAATAGATAAAGGTTTTTGGCCAACTATAACAAGGGTTCTAGTATAGACATTCCATTCATGGGGGATGATCTATGTGGCGAGAGACTATTGCTTCCCTTCTCATCGAAACCATCCTTGTGATACTTTCCTTTCATCAAGTATCCACACTTATATACCGACTAGAAGTCACTTGGCTTTAGCGTGTTATCAGTTGGGTCATTCGCTTGGGTGATTACTTTTTCCCACAAGGTAGGCCCTCTAAGATAAACAAAAGAAAGCAAGTAGATACCTGTAGTTCGATCAATATTTATTTCGTATGAATAAAGAGAGAACACACTATATACTCCACTCACACTCACAAATAAACAAGAATGGGTCTGGCTTTTTGGTCACCAATTTAATGGGAGAGCACATGCCTACCATTCGCACACATTGTAGACATGGTGTTCTTTTCCTTCCTAATTAGTCTAGATTCCTAAATTAAGCAAAAAGGAAATAAAACACAAATCACTCTAGCCACTACACCAAATTTATCATTAGTTTGCAATAAATGTTTCTTTGACAGTGTTCTTGAGTTTCAGCAAAGTCTCTGGAAGTGGTTATGAAGCCTGCATAATAGAAAAATTTCAATTAGTTTTTAGACCTAGAATAAATTTGTAGAGAAAATCAAATGGGCCATTACAGTAAGTTGATGCGCTAAAAAGGTATATGTACTGTAGAAATAAGTCAATGCACCATAGAAAACATGAAATGCACTATAGAAACCCCCTAATGTGCCACAAAATGGTGTGGATGTGCTAGATAAACCTATTGTTGCACTAGAATAGTTAGAGAATGTGTAAGAGAACCTTTCGTATGTGCTAGAGGAATTAGTAAATGTGCCAGAGAAACTAATGTTCAAGCCTATAAAACATACTTCCTAGAAAATATCAAAATAACAGAGGCTAGGCCCCATGGTGGGTGCCAATTTATGGTGTGTAAGAAAATATGTGAATAAAACTAATCAATAACACACAATAGATGTAATGTATTACATTAAGGGAATCTAAATTAACAAAACACAATTTCATAAATTGACTCCTTAAAAACATTCCATCTTCCTCTATTCTTAAATGTCCATGGTAATTGTGCTCTTAGATCTTAATTTTGCACTAAATTACTGGGATGCCACCTAAGAAATGAGTAGCCTCTAAGCTAGAATGCAAAAACTATGTCTACACCTACATAATTTTGATGTTTTTGGTTAAATGATGAACTAAGTTATATGTAGAAGGGTGATTTGTTGTATACAAAATGTTGTTTAAAATGATGAACTACTTAATTAAACTAATGGAAATCCTGTGAGAATGATCCTAAATGCTCTGAACAATCTAAGATATATCTATGAATGCAGCCATGATTCTAAATCACTTGCTAAACTTATTTTAAATGCTGAATCAAAATGAAATTAAGCTCTCAAATGCTAAATGGATTTCTACAGAGTAATGTTATGCAATCTTCTCTTATGAAAAATTTGTAAATGAGCCTCTATTTATAGATTTCACTAAGGCATCAAGTGAGTTGGTAGCAAAGGATGATCAGGATTAAGTTTGCAAAGATCAATGGTGAGAAATGAGGAAGTTATAGAGAATTAAGGAAATTGTCCCCTTTAGTAGAACAATCTTGTCAAGTGTAGAAAAAAATTAATGGAAGGAAGAAGCCACGTGTCCTTGAGTTGGTTAAAATTGTTGAGAGTAAATATCCATTTTAGAAATTAGGAATAATTATCTTCATGTGGCACATAGTGAGTTGGAACATGAGGTGGAAGGATGTTAGGAGAATATGGAGAAATGTGACAAAATTCAAATGTAAAAAATCAAATTTAATGAGAGAGAATTAATCAAATAAAACAAATTAGTTAAACTTGTTTAGTTTAATTAAAGCATGAAGAAGGTGGTTTAGAAAGAAGGAATTAAGAAATACGAACTATATAAATAAGCTTTTCAATTTATTTATATAGTAGAGGAAATAAAGATTTTATTAATTAAATAATCAATATTTAATTAATATTCTCTAGACCAATTTTGGATGTATACACTCTCTACTT
>VDFB02006115.1:0-19081 GCA_007258455.2 Sequoia sempervirens | reverse complement strand
GATGATCGCGCCCTTCTAAAAAGACTCACAACTCTTCACAATTTTCATGTCCTTGCTCAGAAAGGAAATGTACCTCAATGCCCAAGGTATAATTGCAAAGATGGTCTTCAATCACGCGTCCTGCTACTGGAACGCCTCATGCCAAGCTCAGAATGAGATTTGAGATAATCTCCAGCCACTAGTCACCCAAGGAAACTGAGTATATTAATCCCTTGCAAAAGTTGGCCCAAGATGCAGGAAGAATCAAACCCAAATATAAACCCTTGCAAAAAATACTCAATCTGATTATCAAATGCTTTTCCAATTTTTCCCTACTGAATACAAGACGAATCAATCTTCAGATGATTGAATATGCAATTGAAGCTTAATACCAATAGTGCCTGAAATATATAATGAAACCCTTCAAGTTCTATTGGACAATTTGTCTTGCTTGGCAAGACTCACAAATTATCTATTCGATCAATCGACCTCTGAAGCACAGATGCGAATCCTGAATGAATCCGCCAATCGCCAGCTAGGGAGGAATCTTTCACCACTGAAATTGGAACCCGTAGGAATACCCACCTAGGGTTTCAGATTCCAAAGAGCTCTACCAAAACATAAACCCCAAATAAAATAATAATCCAGAATATATGATAGAGATTGAGCTCTCAAGTCCTTTTATAATGCCTTTTTGCCTTTTTAGGATTTTCCCGCAAAAAATCACTTAACACATTATTATATAGTGACTTTATTAATTTAACTTTTAAATATTCCTCAATGCCACTTTATAAACCCATATTATTTAATCATTTAATATCACCTTAATAATTGCACATTTGTCAGGCGACATCAAATAATTAAAATGATTAAATACTTTAATATTATTTTGGTGAGTTAGAAAATGGGGACATTACAAAGTGCAAAGTAAGAGAACCCAGAAATGGGGACATTACAATCATGCTAAGAAGAAAGATGATGTTGAAGAAGTTGTTGGCCGCCAAAACGGACACTTACTAAAAATAGCAGTGTTCTCAAGAATTGTGGAGAACAACTGAGAAGGCCCAAAATGCTACAAAGAGTGTTAGCGCAAATCTGGAAGCCAATCGAACTCCACACCACCACTGGATGCCAAGAAAACCCTAAATTGAGCTCTCCAAGAATGTTAGAACTTAGAAGTCTCCTAGCTCACCTAGAAATCTTTGGAAAACCTCTAAAATTGGCCAACACTCACATAATAGTATAGTGTAAAAATTGGGACATTACGGGATATGCCCAATTATTTGAATTCTATACTCTAATAAATTAGAAACGAGTTTCCCAAATGAATGTTCCATCTTAACAATATTGAGAGAATACTAATTATTTTCTCAATAGTTAAAAATATTAAGAAGGAAGAATTAAACAATAATTGTTTAATATTCTTATCTAATGTTTAGCATATGTACTAGTTGTTATTCTATATTGAAGGCTAGATTGGAGATTGTCAGGCCCTGTTGATTTTGTAGAAGTTGTGTTAATTGCTACCATCATAGTATTGATGGTAATGCAAACAAATGAGGCGCCACCTCACCAATAGTATTCATTGCAATATTAAATCATGATTGAATTTGTTGGGGGATATCGAGCCTAATATTAGACAATACATAGCCTCTGTTGTTAGAATTAGACAAATCTATTGGAGGCTCCTTTGTAACATTGTTCCCATCTACTAGCATCACATGATATGCACTAGAATTCCGACTAGAGTATTAAGAAAGGAAGATACTAGTAGAGAAGTGGTCCAAAAGTATACTGCAAGTATCAAAGTTAATTAGGGAGTGATAAAGAAATGAATGAGTACAAGAAACTATTGATGAGTTTGATGGATTATGTGAACATTTCAAAAGAATAGACGACTAAAGCAAGATTAGAGGATTGCTTGAGAATCAACCTCTTCTATTGTTAGTTTCAGGATCAGATTTAACAGAAAGCAGAGAATGCAACACATGAACAATAAACACAAAAGTTTACCCTAGGAAAACCCTTCTACTCGAGGGAGAAAAACCCAGCAAAATATATCTCTCATATATTAGAATAAAAGTGCAGAAATCTGCTTACAACTCTGGCCTTACTCAAGGCTGAATTAATACAATGAATAATAGCATCACTCCTTGATGCTAAGTACAAATAAATATGTTTCCCCTTGAAGTCTGAGCTGCTGCAAATGGAATGGTGAACTTCTGCTGGAGGTGAGAATGAAATGATTGAATTGATGATAGAAATGAATGATAACCACCTTACATATATACCAATCTAGGTGACTTTTCATCTAGGTCGGCTCCCTTAGAAGAAAAATATAAAATAATAATTGCAATATGTAGGCCGACCTGGCTTTAATTAAGGAGAAAATATCTCTTGAAGGTACCAAACACAAAGAACACTTAGCGATTTATTAATGATAGCGATTAATATGTATAAAGTGTAGTGATAATATGATGAGATTTTAATGCTTGTCTATGAACTTCATCGACTAGTAATCACTAATAATAATTAATATATCATAACTCCAATAATATCACCATTTAACTGATTCTTCCCACACCACAAGGTTACCCATTGCTTCCTTTGCTCATCTGAATGGCTTACTATAAATAGTAAGGTTGGACCCAAATGTCCAAGTGACTTACTAAAAATAGTAAGTGAGTGCAAACGGAGCCTGAAACACCTCAGGAAGGTTATCCCTGAATATCACCAAACTCCGGAGAAGATAACTCCCAAATAAGGCTCTCTAAACACCAACATTAGCCTACGAGGACCTGTTGATAGGCTAATCCATCAAACATTGAAATTAGCTAAGGAGGGGACATTACAGTTCGCCCTCCCCAAAATTGCTTGACCTCAAGCAATCTTGACTCTGGATCCCTAACAATCATTGTCTGAAGGGAGAAAATATCACCACCTGGATTCTAAGCGAAAAACTGTGGTTTGTCCTTCCTACTTCCAGGAAACTCCTGCTGCACCAAACTAACCTCACCAGATATGCTACGTTGGCCAAGATCAACCCCTACATCATGTGTCCCAAAAGCATGATCATCCTGTAGAGACAACTCTGGATACTCGCAGGGTTTGCTTCCCTCATCCGTGGAAGGAGATACCTCATACCAACCGTCTATCACATGTGTACGTGCTTTGTGCAACAAAGTCAAATCAGGGATGAGTGGGTTGAAGGTAAAACTGTATGCACTTCGCACAATATATATGCTGTGGAATACATCTGTAAGCTTTGACTGTAGTCCTGGTGCACAACTAGGATCCCATACCCTGTGATCATTGCCCAACTCCACACTAGTGTCTAAAGGGGTGCCATCATCTAGCTCAAAGAGTGGATTGTCATAAGTCAAACTAGCGTCATCCTCAAATAATGGATTAATAACAAACTGAACATTACCCACTTGCTGGTTTGAATTATCTCTTTTTGATCTTTTCGAGCAATGAATGGAAACATACTCCTCCTAGGATGGATCACGCTCCTCCACCACCTATTCAACCTCTTTCCCTTTTTCTACTCTTCTCCCCACTGAGGGAGATGGCACGTAGACTTCCCTCAGCCATTCCCCTCAATACATATTTTCTGCCATCAACTGCAAATTTCATTTCCATGGAGCGTAGGTTGGGGGAAAACTCTTTGATTGCATGAAGCCACTTCATGCCTAAGACAATGTCCTACGCGCCCATGCTAACGACATAATAATCTGCTTGGAATTCGTAGTCGTTCAACAACAAGGAGAGATCAAGTATTCTCCTCGTACAAGTGAGAGTGAAACCATCTGCTACTCTCACTTTGAACCCCTCAAATTTTTCTGTCTGGAGTCCACGTCTCACAACCAATCCCTCACCAATAAAATTGTGAGTAGCACCAGTGTCAAGTAAGGTGATCATACATTGACCCGCCAAGACTCCTTTGATTCTGAAAGATCCCTCACGTTGGATGCTAGAGAATAATGCCATAGGGGATAGCTTTGCATCTTTTCATGACCCTGTGGATGCTCTTCCTATCTCATTACCCTCTAGATCAGCTCGCTGTTCTGAATTTTCAGAATTGGATTCATCCGCATAACCACTCCATTTGAGTTGTTGAGCTCAACAAGGGACACTTATGACCTTTCTGCCAAGGCTCCTTACATTTGCAATATAATTTCTTTCTTCTTAAATCATTCATGGTTTCATCATCAAGTTTAACTGCTGATTTCTTTTGCTGATCTGCAACTTGATGTTGACTCTCATCCTTTGGAGGCGTCATGGTTTTAGGCGGATTCCGCCTTTTTGGGGAAGCCAACTCCATATCTCTCGCCTTCTTCATAGCATCATGTAAAGAAGGTGGATCAAAAGCTTTGATTAGTGTTACCTGAGGACGTGTCCCCAGGTCTAAATCCCCCCGTCCCCGTCCTGGAAATGTCTCGGGGACAGGGGACAGCCAGGGGACGACAACAGTGTACTATGTTTTTTTTATTTTGACTTTCATATCGTAATTGACAAAAAAAAAACTATATGGCAGCAATGTAGGCTTTGGGCATTTTGTTATACATTTATAACTTGTATATTATTGTTTAAAATCACATGCATATTCACAATGAATTCTGAATTTTGAATGCATATTGAGTATTGACAATGAATTCTTAACACAAATGTTATATTTTAAGTTTCTATAATGTATATATGCATGCTTTATCCATGTTTTCATATGAATATTTAAAGTTTCCCTATATATTTTAAATATTTCTATATTTTATATAGCCGTCCCCCCCGTCGTCCCCAAATTTGTCCTGGAAAATCAAAAACTTGGGGACTCATCCCACCGCCCCCTGTCGTCCTCGTCCCGAAAACTTGGGGGTAACACTGGCTTTGATCCATCCACGCAAAGGCTCTAAAAGTCCCTCACTAAATATAATCACCGGTCTCTTCTCTGTGATACTAAGGACCATCATAGACAATCTCTGAAACTTTCCAATATAGGACTCCACAGTGCCAACTTGCTTGAGCTGAGCTAGCTCCCTGAAATACAACTCTGGATCCTTATGATCAAAGTGCTCTATGAGTTTGTTAGTAAACTCATCATAGGTGGTAATAAGATGGTGTTGGAGTGTCACTAGACCATGATACCACCACTCATGTGCTAGACCATTCAGGTGTAATCTAGCAAATTTAATCGCATCCTCCTCTGGCATGGGTCTCAAAGAAAGATAATTGTCCAGTATTTGGACCCAAGATCTCGCAGTGCATTTGTCACTGCCGTCAGAACCCTCGAAACTGTTTGATCCTTTGGTACCTGCGGTGGTTCCCACTGAGCTGCCCCTCTGGTATACTGAATGTTCCTTTTACTCATGAAATTTTTTCAACACAAGATGGTTGAAAAACTGCTCTAATACCACTGAAATATCCCACCCTTGATAGGATATTTGCTAACTGAATTCTAAGTGCCTGTTTGTCTTTTTTGGTTTTATTGTTTTATTGTGTTTTTTGAAGATTTTGCCAGGAAATACAAGAAATGCAAAATAAAGAAATACTGAAGCACAAATGTACTATTATATCATTTCAGATTTATTAATTCTTAGAAATTACATTAAAAGCATCCTCGGAGGCCAATTATGAATTTATTGCAAATCTGAAAATGAATGACCAGGAGCTGCAACCTTGTTTTGGATGCCTATCAAAAATGAGTGATTGCTGCAGTATTAATTGTTTTCCCTATATGCCAAGATGCTGAAACTTTGATTCCCAAACCCTAGGCGTTCCCTTCTCAGAATTCCCACGCCTCAACTTGCTTTGTACGACTAGCATAGGATTGTATGGCTAGCATAGGATTGTACAACCAGCATAGGAAGACCCTCACATGCCCATAAAGATTGATACAAACAGTAATAAATATGCTCAACAATGTTTGTCTTTCAATCAGTTCTGATTTGTAACTCAAACCCTTGCAATACTTTGAAATAATCAACTCCAATATGCACAATGCAGCTCTTGAATGAATCCATTTGAAGAGCAATCCTTGGGTGTTATTTCACACCTGTAGATCATTGAATCCAAGAGAGTTTTCGTTCTCCAAGATTGAATTCTGAATCTGAAACCCTTGTTTCTTCTTCAGAGAAAAAGCATCAAGTTTGTAAATGTTTGAATAAACAATGAATGTGCTTATCGAATGCTTTTTATACCTCCTCTAAAAAGCACAATTCCCAAGGCTTTTTTAATTCATTTAATATTTAATAACATTTGCTGTTGTTGCACAAATGATATAACTTTCATGTGGGCGCCATCTTAATTGATTTATTAATTGACTTTATAATATAATTAAACCATATAATATAAGGTCATTAACTCCATTCATAATAATCACTTATAGTTTACTTATTATTAAAGTTAACACTTTAATAATAATTAATAAATCATAATGAAAGATCCCTGTCTTATTCTGTCCTAAAAACTCAGTTTGAATGGATTGACATTTCGTCAAACACTTGGCATGAAAAGTGTCTAAGTTCTGGTTCCTTAAGTCTGATATAAATTTCTAAGTGTTCTAATGCTGGTTTGAAAGATGTTTCAATGCCAAAACATAGACAATAACATAGAAATGACAGATAAATGATTGCATACTCATATACCAAGGAACCCACTTGCAAATATGGCTTTATTGATCATATAACAGGTCTGATATAGGTTATATCAGTCTATTACAATCAATAAAATATATCTCCAGTTAATCAAATAACAATGTATAACATACCTGTGATCAATCCTTCATGAAGTATACAAGATATTGCTGATATGACGACGAAAGATACCTGAAATGGAATACAAAAGTGGCTGCTACAGGACTAATGTTTGATATAGAATGCTGATGTGGAGTATACAAACTGAAATAGCTACAAACAATCCCACGAACCTCCCTCAAGGGTAGTACACCAATCCTAGAAGGCTGTAATAGCCTTTGGGAGTGCACTTAGGGTTTCAACAAGCCTTAACAAGTCACGATCTATCCTTAATATGCAAAGCCCATGTCTGATATGTATTCCACAATGCCTTAAAATGATGTGCCATACATAATATTCAACACCCATGAAGATATATACCCAAATCGCCAAAATAGTGGAATGAAAAATGAACTAGCAACATTAAAATTATATCAGCATGTAACCCATCAACATTTCACCATAAAATCAATGCCATAATGCTGCCATGAAACCCTATAGCTGAAATCTGCAATATCTCCTCAAGATATCAATACCCAACTTCAAAATTTGTCATACAAATCATTTCCGAGTTGTTAAGTAAAATCCCTAATACTGGAGCAAACTCAGAATATTTATTTTAATCTCTTTAGTTTTGCGGCTTAGGTTAGCTGGCGGTAATGTAAATCCCTTTAGGTGGATGCCCCGCCTTGCAAACCCGGCTCTATCCTCAACCACCAACTCCGCGACTCTCATCCCAAAGACCTGGGTACGCCGCGAAACCCGTAACGTCCCCGCCAGCTAACTCACCCTCGCGATCAGGTTTATACCTGGGGCGAGCCTCACAAGAAGTCAAGTGTAATTCAGGTTTCTACCGCTTGATTGGTTCTCTTGAAGATTCAGGGTTCTGCTTGTTGGAGTTTGGATGTTTGGATTCTGGTTTCCTTCTGGGTTTTCAGAGAGCTTCGCAGAGGTATGACTTGCAACTACTTCGGGCAACCTTTCCAAACTTACTATTTTTAGTAAGTTATGACGACTACATCTTGAAGTTTGGGATTTTGGATTGCGGACTCTTTCTGGGTTTTCAGAAAGCTTCGCAATGGTGTCGCATGCATTGCATTCCGAGCAACTTCTTGAATTTACTATTTTTAGTAAATTCTATTTTTAGCAGTGGTCCAGTCAGCATTAGCTCAGCAGGCTTTCCTCTTCTGGCAATTCAGTTGGTAATATTGTTTTGGCCTTTTGATGCATTTTCTGGAGAGATAAGTATTTTAATTAAAATAATGTTATAACATTATAACCCCTTGGCCTAGCTGTATAACTTTAAGTTATTTTAAAAAGGGGGACTTTGAGGGTGGTCATCTCATGGGGAAATATTTTAATATTTCTAAAGTGAATAATTGCTTAAGAGAAATTGGACGCCAACCTTTGGAGAAGAATATGTTTTATTTTAAAGTGATTTTATCACTAAAGAAAAGGTACGCCCTTTTGAGGAAGCAGCCAAGTCAAAGTCAAAAACCTAAAAAGGTCTTGAAGTGGGGTGCACTTTCTAGAGGTTTCTTGAGATTCTCTCAAAGGGTCTGTATAAGGAGGCAGTTGCTCTTCATTTTGTTATCTTTTGTCTACCTTATTGTTATGCTGCTGAAATACTTTCAGAGTTACTTCGAGGGATGCATACCTCCTAGCCATTTCTCTTGGTTTCGTGCTTGAAAGATAGCACCTAGCTAAGGCTTCAGAAACTGCTTTTCATCCAGACAAGCAGACATATAATCAAGGTTGAAGATTTCAAAGATTTTGTCAGTTTTGCATTTGCTGGTTAGGGTTTGGCTGAAGTAGAAATCTGCTCATAAGTCTTTGCATGAATTTTTGTTGGTTCTGGGTACTTTACATATGGCTTCCTCATCCTAGGGCGCCCCTCTTTGGTGAGTTTCATATTTTATTATTGAGTGTATGATTTTATCTTCTCAAAATTGCCCTTCTCCTTGGCTGTACCATTCAGGGCTGTCTTGGGAAGTGTGCCAAAAAATAATATCACAGTTTGTTAGTAGTTTCTCAGTTAGGTTTTCATTGTCAGCATTCTAGCTCTCGTTTGCATCTATTTTTAAGTGATTTGGTTGGGTTTTGAGTGAGTTATGAGCTTTTTAGTGGGTTACTGTGTTGTTGGTTGGTGTTTCCAGAATTGCTGATTTTATATCAGACTTCCAGAAGTTCAGTTCAAGCATTATTTTATCAATATTGTGAAGTCAAATAAGTCAGAACAACATTCTATCAGTTGTTGCTTTGGTTTAACAGTTTGTAACACTTTGTAATCTGCAGATTGTGCATTGTAAGGCTGTTAATAGTAGTACTATTTCAGTCATTTTTATATTCTGCAATTACTTAGTTTTAGAGCAGCAAACCTAATAATCTTTGGATGGTTTACCGCCAGAGATGGGTGAATGAACTACACACTTAAAGTTCTTGGATGGTATTCCGCCAAGAAGGGAATTGAAGCTTTGCACTTCTTACATTGTATTCGCTCCCGCTGAATAAGTGGTAGAGCTTTCTTTCAGCATTGTATTTACTTTTGTTACTCCGCCAGATGGTCGCTACTTGCCCTACTTGGGTCTGAAAGCACATCCGTGGTGTTGAGTCTTTCAGCATTGTATTTACTTTCTGTTACTCCGTCATATGGTAGCTACTTACCCTAGTTGGGTCGGAAAGCACATTCTTGGCGTTGAGTCTTTCTTTAATTGCTGGTTATGAGTTGAGCTAACCCTAACGGGTACTTTGGTGCTGTTGTGATCATCTTCGAAGTTTGAAAAAATTTGGTCCGGTTCATTACAGTGGTATCAGAGCCAAGATCTTGCTATCCTGTGAAAAAAAGACAGAGTCAGTTGACAGTTGAGTGACAGAGAAATCAGATTGTTCACCTGGGTTCAGTTTAGCTTTCTAAAGTGTCAGGATGTTGCGTTTCCTGAGGTCCAGGAATCATGAGAAGTCAGATTTGATTGTGGTTTCTAAAGAATGCCAGTTCAAGAGGCAATGTGAACATGAGGCTGCCATACTCCGTAAAGAATATCAGAGCATGACAGATGAGTTTAAGAACGATGTTTCATTTGACACCTTTTTGAATTGTGCGGTGATTCATTACCCTAGAAAGTTGGCTATGGTCAACTACATCAAGAAAATGATTAAAGAGGAAGCAGAACATGCCATGGTTGCAGGTGCAAGGAAGGAAGAAGAAGTGCCTGTTTGTGGATTGCAGCCCACAAATGAACAAGTCGAAGAGAAAAATCACTCAACTAATATTGAAGATGGCACAAGCAAGGTGCACATGTCACCTCAAAATGATTGTAAGTTTGATAAAGAAACCTTGACAGTTGAGGAGTGTGTGGGAGAGCCCCATAATACTTCCCTAGACTTGCATGTGATAGCAAGTGATGAAGATCAGTTCGGTGAAAAGAACATAGCAGCAGTCTTGAATCCTAATTTGGATTCATCCCATGAAGGTTTTGAGACTAAGGGCTTCACAGAAGATGTTGGTAAAACTATTTTGTGTGGCGAGCTTGGCCGGAAGAAGAGTGGGTGACAGGCGAAAAAGCTATTTAGTAGGTTATGAATCTGGGGCTTTTATGGGACTATCATTATAGGTGGAGGATGTTAGGATGTGGGATTTTGGGGTGAGTTTTGCGTGATTGCGGCAGCCATCGCCAGCCGTTTACCTTCCCCTCGCCGCCGTCCCAACCCCACAACTCACCGGGCCTAAATGGAACCCAAATTCATTGCTACTTCACCCATTTACTTGCCTCAAGAACATGCACCCATTAAAAGCCCAAACCAGCTCTCTGGAAGACTCTCACTCAACGTAATGGTGTCACGGGAGGTATTTGGTTTGATCAACAAACCAAACTAAAAGAAAGAAATATTTTTGAGGATATTAGTTTAAGTGAGTTGGGTAGTGACCTATTCAAAGAGTCAACACTCCCAAAGAAGCACGAAGAGCTCTTTTCCTTTGATCAAAACAATCAGCCTCTTACCATTTGGGATCCAGGTGTGAAGGCATCTAGCGATGACAAGGAACCAGTATGGGATGAATTTCCCTTTGATCCGGATAATGAAATGGAACTTGATGAGGACTCTATATCAGCAAACAATGGTGACAATATGCTTGAGTTTGGGGCTGCCTTCAAGTTTGATCAAAGTGACAGTGACGTGGAAGCAAAGCTAGAGGGCCATATGGCTCTTGAAGATGGAGAGTTTGAATGTGTTACTAAACACAAATCTGATTTATCAATGCACGAAGCTGATTGCAAGCAATGGGTTGAAGAATTTGTGGAGTATGATGCTTTTTATGACAATGAGCATTCTCCGCTAGTTGGTGGTGAAGTACAAGAATGTTGGAGCAGCAATGAGGGCAGCAAAGGCAAGGAACGAAGTTCTGATTTTCAGTTGCAGCCTATCAGCAGTTCACCGTCTTTACATGTTCATGAGTGTGAAGATCAATGCAAGGTATCTTTTGAAAAAGAAGTGCAAGCGCTATCCCTATTTGATCGCACACACAATTTGGTTGATGATCCTGGCCAAAGGCCCACCAAGCATAATCTGGGCGGAGCTGGGGCGACGCAGCTGCCTTCCCAACTCTGCAAACTTCAATGGCACCCTTTGAAATGGCATCATTGGCATCGTATCACGGATTTTGATTGCTCGATGAAACCGCCATTCGGCGGTCGGCACCGAACAAAACTTCGCGAGCAAGAGGGCGTACAAAAGAGTCACAGAAACGTGCAAGTGATTGGAGAGCTTGATAGTCTTCAAGAGGAGTTTGATTTTGGAAGTGTCTCAAGAAAGTTGGAAGTTGCATGTGCAGATTTGGAGCAGCAAGATGAAGGAAGAGAATTTCAAGTTTTTAACAATCCTCTCTTTGAAGTGGGTGTTGAGGGAAACTTAAGGATAATCTCTTTTGTATGAAGATGAATCGCAATATGGTGGCAGTGCTTTGCGCTTTCTTGAACCAATCCCTCAAATGGCTTAATGCCAACCACTCCTTTGGCCGAACTCCGGTGTCAATCCTACGCCCGTCCGCCGTCGCAGCCTCCATGACCGGCCCTGCGTCAAATCAGATGAACGCCTACCTTGGTGGAGTATGTAATTTTGTTTTGACTTGAAATTTTAAGTTGTTGAATTTTGCTGCTGTGTTGAAAATCACTGTCGGTTGGGTATCCATGCTTGGGATTCTCAACTTGGGTTGATGGAGTTTATGGCTTGTGGAAAGAGGACTTTTTGGTGGGTTAGTGATCAAATTTTCAGACCTTTGGGTGTTGTCCTTCTCTTCACCAACCACTTGATGGCCCCATTTGTTCATCAACAAATGGATTGGAGAGAAATTTTGAATATGGGTTGGAAAGATGAACAGTTGGTTGCTCTTGGCATTGATCCTTGGACAAGACAAGGGCAGATTTTGGGACATGAGCTTGCTGATTGGAGGCAGACCAGCCTCTTTACTTGTGGAGTTACTCTCGTTTGGAAGAGATTGTCCTTCACTACTTGCCAACGTGGTGGTAGTTTTCAGTTGGAGATTGTTCTAGTATGTTCTCCTGCCATTTTTGAGGGATTAACTTGCAACTCTATGCTCATCTCATACACTCACACTTGGGAATTTCTTTGGTGCTACTGTTTTTTCTTGTGTGAAGTACCAAAATCAGATTGCTCTTCGCTGACTTTAGCCTTGAACAGCAGAGACTATTTGTTCCTTCACACCAATTCTATTCTCGGGGTTCATCTTATGGAGACTTGTGATATTAACCTTGATAGTTCTCTCTCATTGTTGGTTCAGGACAGCGAACTACCACTTGTTTTGATTCATCATTCTGAGATTCATGAGGTTGGAACTATGAGAGTTTTTTGTAGTCTTCATGGTGGCAGCAGTATAATTTAGACGAGACATAGTAGCTCCATGTGGAGACATGAGTATGAATTTGTTGAGCTCTTGCAAAGGATTGCTTTCCTCCTTGCAAGAAGATTGGAAAATGTCACATTTCCAGTCACGACTTCGTTATTTACCATATGGAGGTATGCTGAGGAGGTTGATTTTGAGTTGAGTATCCTATCTTTCTTCTTGCCTAGAATTATGATTGACAGTGGTGTGGCTGATACTGTTGATTCGGGGCATCGTGGACTTGAGATGTTGCTTGATATTGATCTCAGTCCTTTAAGATCTTTCAACTTGGGTAACATGGATGGTAACACTTTGGAGTTACATGGAAGGGTAGTGCAACATTGGCATGATGTTTTCACTGATGTGATCAGAGTGGTGCAGCATCGGCATGGTGGGTCCTTCCTGAGATGGGTTTGGGAACCTGGGATCATACTTGTTTTGGTATGGATTAGTTTTAACTTTTTTGGAGTTATGGTGGTATTGCTTGAGGACAAGCAATTTTGGGAAGGGCGGACTGTAATGTCTCTTGTGCGATTTTACTTTTTTTGGTGGATAGTTTATTTCCTTTGCCAAGTCACGCCAAAGCCCGGGCGCAACTGGGGCTCAAACGCCTGGACACCCCCCCAGTCCGGCCCCACCTGCTGAGCCTGGACGCCTGGACTGCCTCCCGGCCTGAGAGCTTCAGGTAAGGACTTGGTAACTGCGTCGGGTAACCTTTCCGAACTTACTATTTTTAGCAAGTCATGACGGCTGCATTCTGGAGTTTGGGATTTTGGATTGCGGATTCTTTCTAGGTTTTCAGAAAGCTTCGCAATGGTGTTGCATGCATTGCATTCTGAGCAACTTCTTGAATTTACTATTTTTAGTAAATTCTATTTTTAGCAGTGGTCTAGTCAGCATCAGCTTAGCAGGCTTTCCTCTTCTGGCAGTTCAGTTGGTAATATCGTTTTGGTCTTTTGATGCATTTTCTCGAGAGATAAGCATTTTAAGCCAAAATAATGAGCCATAATATAACGCTATAACCCCTGGCTCCAGTCGGCGTAAACCTCTTTGCCATTTTGAAAGGGGACCTTGGAGGGTGGTCAACTCACGTAAAACATTTTAACATTTCCCAAAGGAATACCGCTTCAAGAATTTACAAGCACCTTTGAGAATATATTTATTTTAAAGTGATTTTTATCACTTCAAAGAAAAGGTACGCCCTTTTGAGGAAGCAGCCAAGTCAAAGTCAAAAACCTAAAAAGGTCTTGAAGTGGGGTGCACCTTCTAGAGGTTTCTTGAGATTCTCTCAAAGGGTCTATATAAGGAGGCAGTTGCTCTTCATTTTGTTATCTTTTGTCTACCTTATTGTTATGTTGTTGAAATACTTTCAGAGTTACTTCGAGGGATGCATACCTCCTAGCCATTTCTCTTGGTTTCGTGCTTGAAAGATAGCACCTAGCTAAGGCTTCAGAGACTGCTTTTCATCCAGACAAGCAGACAGATCATCAAGGTTGAAGATTTCAAAGATTTTGTCAGTTTTGCATTTGTTGGTTAGGGTTTGGCTGAAGTAGAAATCTGCTCATAAGTCTTTGCATGAATTTTTGTTGGTTCTGGGTACTTTACAAATGGCTTCCTCATCCTAGGGCGCCCCTCTTTGGTGAGTTCCAGATTTTATTATTGAGTGTATCATTTTATCTTCTCTAAATCGCCCTTCTCCTTGGCCATACCATTTTGGGCTGTCTTGGGAAGTGTGCCAAAAAATAATATCACAGTTTGTCAGTAGTTTCTCAGTTAGGTTTTCATTGTCAGCATTCTAGCTCTCGTTTGCATCTGGTTTTAAGTGATTTGGTTGGGTTTTGAGTGAGTTATGAGCTTTTTAGTGGGTTACTGTGTTGCTGGTTGGTGTTTCCAGAATTGCTGATTTTATATCAGACTTCCAGAAGTTCAGTTCAAGCATTGTTTTATCAATATTGTGAAGTCAAATAAGTCGGAACAACATTCTATCAGTTGTTGCTTTGGTTTAACAGTTTGTAACACTTTGTAATCTGCAGATTGTGCATTGTAAGGCTGTTAATAGTAGTACTATTTCAGTCATTTTTATATTCTGCAATTACTTAGTTTTAGAACAACAAACCTAATAATCTTTGGACGGTTTACTGCCAGAGATGGGTGAATGAACTACACACTTAAAGTTCTTGGATGGTATTCCGCCAAGAAGGGAATTGAAGCTTTGCACTTCTTACATTGTATTCGCTCCCGCTGAATAAGTGGTAGAGCTTTCTTTCAGCATTGTATTTACTTTTGTTACTCCGCCAAATGGTCGCTACTTGCCCTACTGGGGTTTGAAAGCACATCCGTGGTGTTGAGTCTTTCAGCATTGTATTTACTTTCTGTTACTCCGTCATATGGTAGCTACTTACCCTAGTCGGGTCGGAAAGCACATTCTTGGCGTTGAGTCTTTCTTTGCACCGCCTGCCGGGCGAGCCGAGCCAACCTCAACTGGCACTTTGCGGCCGCGCCGTGGATCATCTCTCAAGCTCTGAAAAATCTCTGGTCCCGTTCATTACGTAAACCCTCTTCGCAGCACAAACCGCACCTGCTTTGCGAAAATGAGAACGCCCGTGGGTGAGTTTAATATGAGCGGACCCTCTATAGCGTGACAGGTGCATAATATTCCTTCTTTGGTCTTTTTCCTTTATCAGAATACAATTTTAAAATAAATTGAGCATGGATGGTGACTTAATTTATTCATCTGAGGATTAATTGTCATTTTTATTGCTCCCCAAGGCAAACTTTAATTTTTCATTTTTTCCCTTGATTCACCAACTGAACTCCAAACTGAAGAACTCGTAAGGCTCCCAGCTAAATTCCCCAGCCCTCGGTTGGGTCCCCTAACCTTTCTGCTGACCCATGGGAACCCTAATAGTAGGCGAACCTCCGCTATAGTCTGAGCTGCCCAAGGAAGGGTCATTACACATAACTCCAATAATATCACCATTTAACTGATTCTGCCCACACCACGAGGTTACCCACTGCTTCCTTTGCTCATCTGAAGGGCTTACTATAAATAGTAAGGTTGAACCCAAATGTCCAAGTGACTTAATAAAAATAGTGAGTGAGTGCAAACGGAACCTGAAACACCTCGGGAAGGTTATCCTTGAATATCAGCAAAATGTAGAGAAGATAACTCCCAAATAAGGCCCTCTGAACACGAGCATTAGCCTACGAGGACCCATTGATAGGCTAATCCATCAAACACTAAAAATGGCTAAGGAGGGGACATCACACCCACTGACATCAGGTTCTACTCCTCTAGAATCATCCAACCCTTGCCTACGATGACCTTCTTTTGAGAGGGTCGAATTATCACTGTAGGTTCAGTGATAGTATGCTGCCAAGCACCTAAAAAACCTTTTACACTAAATGTGGGCAATGTTCTATTACAAATTGCCTGCAATCTCCCATCTCAGTGCACTACTTGAAGGCTCTCTACAATTTAGCCACATCCTTGTAATGCTGGTCCAAAACAACCAGCCTATTGTGCAGCTTGGCCACCTTGTTTTTCACTATATTACACCTTGAAAACCCCTCCTTTGGCTCCACCCTGCATATTCTGCTTGGCACAATTTCCTCCACTGAATTCTCAAAACTGTTTTATGAGAAATTTTCATCCTCACCTAGTACCATTCTCTTAATTCATTTGTATACCTCCTTGTTTTGAACCAAACTAGCCAATTTGACCAGAAAATCCTGCACAATGGAAACATGGTTCTCCTCACCCTGGTATTTCCCTTCCATCCAGTCCAACCATGACACAAATTATTCTCAGGGTTGCAACAAAATTCACTGTGAAGATGTTCCCAAGTCTTTGATTTGAGGCTGCTCCACCATAAGTCAAACCTCGTAGCACCACCCCTTCAATAATTTTCCATGGCCAGCTACCTCCTATAATATTTGACACAACGAAAGGAAAAAGCCACCATACATGGCAAAGAAAATAAAAGCAACCAATATGAAAATTGTTGGCACACTTCAAATTATCTCACCTAAGGCTTTGCTGCAAGCAGAATCAATGGATGTTTGAACACCTCAAAGGGCAGTCATTCAGCTTACTTTCCATTATTGCACTTTCCGTCAATTTGCAACCCTCACCAAAGAATGATGCTCTCCTGCCACCTCATCAAGGTACTCATTGCTTACACTCCCACAATATTTTAATTAATTAATGTTGAAAAAAAGCATTATTATTTTATAAAGTTTATAAAATATAGATGCATATTAATGTTTATTTTATAAATATAAAATTGATTTATTTATTTATTTCTTTAACCTGCGGAGCTAGGTTGGCGAGCAAAAGCTCCTCTAAACCTGGCCAAGCAAAAGGATTTGATTTTGCTTCTGCCGACAAGGGAAACTGATCGATTATTGCATTGGCCAATTGACCTGCCTCTGAGTTGGCCTCACAGAAGCAATGAGTAAAACTAACCTCTTGGAAAGATTCTAGAAGTTCAAGAACTTTCCTAAGCAAGGATCCTTGCTTCAAAGCCAGTGGTAGGCCCTCCCGAAGGGCTTGGGATTTTGCCTGATTAATGGCACATGGAGGGAACAAGAAGTAATCAACCACAATAAAGCCCCCCTAGAAATTTCGTATCACACAGCATCCTCTCGCATTGCTCAGATTACCATGAGAAGCTCCATCAAAATTTAATTTGAAGTCGAAAAGTCCTCCCAGTGGAGGACTCCACTGTTCATTTCTCAGCTGATTTCTCAGCTTCCTTTTAACTCTTACCTCATTGATTGGGGATGCATCAGAAAGAATCCTCCATATCTTTATCACTTATATTTCCAAATGCTTCAAATATTCCATATTTATATGCTGCCGCATGCAATTATAGTGATATTAATCATAAGTTATAACACATCTGAGGAATATGAATGTACATATATTCAAGATCTTAGGGTTTTCAGGAATAAGTTCCCTAATTGGATTCAATGCCGTATCTTTCTTTGCAATTCCACACTTTAGTAGCTCTAGTGTATTTGATACAATTAATTATTCATGACTCACAAGATAAAGTATTATCCTTATTAACTGCAGAACTGGCATCTCTTTCATCAGCTTGTCATTACATAAACAAAATACTTTGAGTCAAGTTATATACACACTTTAAGTTGTTTTGCTACTGATTACCAGGCATTAATTTATTCCATGTTACTAACAAGAAATTTATCAGTTCATTTTACACCTCGTTACTTGAAATAACATTAATATTTTGTATCATGTAGGGTTTATCTGTGGTATTTGCACTTGGAAATCATTTTGATATGGTCATGTGTAACATGTAAAGTTGTAAGCAAATTTTGGTTTGTGCATGGGTTTACATCAAAATTTGAAAGGAATGCAGAGTTCAGAAAGAAGTACAAATGTTGGAATATGGAGTTAAGAAATAATGTCTAAACAAGCTTTGTGCAATATTTTTCAGTACATATATCTCAATCAGAAAAGGAAATTAATGAAATATTTGTGGAATAATAACTTTCTAACATTAATGCAGTATTTTCATCATGTGAATCTACAGCATATTAGAAAATCAATAATTCTAGATTTCAAATCAACACCCTGCTGAGACTGAGAGATACTTGTTTCATAAACTGGAAGGTCATTCTAAGGTAGAATAGGAGTTTAGGATCTGGAATTTCCATATTTAGTAGTTATGTTGAATGTTGATGTATTGAATATTTATATTGATTTCTGCTTTTAGTTATTCCTAAAATGAGAAATGATTTTCCTGGCAGAAATATTTTTTCTGATGAGGATGCTCCAATGCCAAAAGGTTCAGATGCCGCTGCAGTCCAGGTCTTGTCCCTTTACTTTTATCGTAGTCATGGAAATGTATCACCTTGGAAATGGTAGTGTTCTCAGTAATGACTTGCTTCTTTTTGTTGGAGCAGCTTCAATACGCTACTTTCTTATGTACTGGTTTCTTGTAGTAGAACTTATCCATGAGAGGCATAGTAAGATAATGACTTGAGAACAGGAAATCAATTGAATGTGGCGAATAGTAGAACTGTGTTGTTCTATATCTTACAACATTCATGATAGGTTTAAAATGGTAGAAGGAAACATTCATATTCAATCAGAGTCAGACTGGGAGCATATCTAAATTGTTTTGATTTCAAGAGCATGAAAAATAGAGGGAATGAATTATATATTTCAAATACATATTGAATTAATATGTTGGGAATGTGAAAGTTCAAAATTTTATTGACCTTGACTTGTTTGTTCTCACATATTATAAAGTAGGCCCAATGCACAAAGAACAAAGTGCTTGTCTCTAATGGCTCTCTATTGACAGTAAAATAATTGACAAATTGTTGGAGTCATGATTATTTTGACCAACAAAGGAAGATGAAAGAATATTTTGAGCAACTTCCCTTATATATATATATATATATATTATAATTTCAAATGTTTTATCAGATCAAAAACTAAAAA
>VDFB02006114.1:0-45175 GCA_007258455.2 Sequoia sempervirens | reverse complement strand
CTTTCTAAAAATAGAAAGTCAGGGCGAGTTAGGGTTGACCAGGGAAAATCAACTTAAATCTGGCAGAGGGCGTAAAATTTGCTAAAATGGATAAAATTTCAAGTCCGGTAGTGAAACTCAAGACTGAACAGAGGCGGAAAAATGACTAAGTCTGGAAAACTTGAAGTTCATGGGTCCAAATGCGCCCCTCTTTAAAAACATGAAAATTTCACTAAGTGTTTTAAGTTGAACGTTGACCCCTCCATATGCGCCCTTGGGTAAAACTTGAAGTTGTTAGGGTCAAATGCGCCCAAGAAGGTTGGAATGATGGAAATGCGCCTAAGTGCCTAAAGTGGAAGCTTGATAGGTGATATGCGCCTAGGCACAAACTGGAAGTTGATGGTCTCATATGCGCCTAAGTGCCAAAAATGAAACCTTGGTGGGTAAAATGCGCCTAAGCCAAAATTGAGACCTCCATAGTCTAAATGCGCCTGGATGTTGTACATGTTATATGCGCCCCTCCTCAGATTTGAAGTTCAACGCGCCTTAGCTATAAGTTGAAAGCTCAAGCATAAGGATGCGCCTGGGTCTATAAAGGAGTTAAAAGTAAATAATAATCTAAGGCATTTTAAGTGAATGTTTGACCCCTCAAATGCGCCCCATCTTGAGTACGCCTATGGCAAAATGAAATGTGATGAGTCAAATGCGCCCCTAGTCAAAACTAGACGGAGACCCATCTAAATGCGCCCATGGATGAAATTGAAAGTTGGATGTATAAAATGCGCCTTGAAGCTAGATAGGTGATTTGCGCCTAGTCAAAAAAATGAAAGCTTGGCATGTTATATGCGCCCCTGGGTGTTAGGCAAGCAAGGTAAGTATCTAGGGCGTTAAGTTAAAAGTATCACCACTCAAATGCGCCCAAGGCAAACAAACTGAAAGTACCATACCCCATATGCGCCCCACTTCATAAAGAATAGATGTGCGCCCTTGGTGTTAAAAGGTGGAAGTTCTAGATATCATTTGCGCTTAAGAAATAAACTAAAAGTTAACCTAAGGCGTAGATTGGAGTTTAATATGTCAAAAGCGCCCTTGAAAACAACACAAGGAAAGTGGAATTTCCTAAGTCACGAATTGAAAACTCATGGGTCCAAATGCGTCCCCAACTGGAAGTATTAACTGTCATTTGTGCCCAACACAAAGTCCCACCCTTTTGAAGTTTTCTAAGGGTCGAAATGAAAGTAGCATAGCCCATTTGCGCCTTGAAACTAGAAGGAGGGCATACCAAATGCGCCCATGATGAAAGAGGAGGCGGGCAAAGGCAAAAAGGCAAAATTGGAAGTTGCTCATGTAGAACGCGCCTGTGATCAAATTGGAGGCTTGACTGGTTATTTGCGCCTTAAGTTAGGGAGGGGAATTTTCTCAAGCATTTGGAATTCGAAACTCATCACATCTCATATGCGCCTGAAAGGGATGAGAATTGTTAAAGATTGAAGAAGGTCTAAAATGCGCCTGGAAGCTGGAGAAATTACAAAATGATTAAGCTGAAACCTCAACATATCATATGCGCCCAAAGCCAAGGCACAAGTTGCTGGAGATCTTATATGCGCCTAAAGAGAAAAGCTGAATGTTGACCCTTGTATTTGCGCCCACCTTTGAAAGATAAAATTGGATTTTAAAGAAGAAATAAATTAAAAAGGCGTTCAAAAGTCAAGGTTTAAAAACGATTTAACATTCAAAGAAAATCAAGCAATAATTATTAAAAGGTATCAAAGAAAATTTTAAAAGGGCGTTGGAAATAAAGTATAATAAGCGCTTTGATAAAAAAATTAAATATCTCCCCCTTTTAAAATCACTGGTGATTTTCTTAAAATTCAAAGGCGTTTAAATTTTCTAAAGCACGATTAAATTGAAAGGTGTTTGGAAGAAATTAAAATTTCTCTTAGCAAGACGGAGAAATTAATTTAATTAATTAATTAATTATTTTCCTAAGTCTAATATTAAATTCCCCCTTTAGTTTTAACCCATGAAATTTCAAAATTTCGGACGATTTAACGAGGGGAATTTATTTTGGAAGTCAGTTATGGATGGAAAATAAAGTTATGCCTAGCCAGTTTCGGCGATTGATATCAAATTTTTAAAGTGCGTTGAAGAAATAAATTTAAAATGGCAATTAAATTAAATTTTTAATAAATTAAAAGTGCCATTTTAATATGCAATCAAGATAACTTCAAATCAGTGTAAAAGTGATTTTCTCAAAATTACTGGAAGTAACTGCCAGTCAGGAGAGAATTTTAAATTCGAATCGAGGAAAGAATCTCCCCGAATAGCAAATTGTCATAACAACTGCCTGACGACTAGAATATTCCCTTTTAAATTTAGCAAACGCGTCAGTCATTATGAAGGGAATAAAAGGCATCTGCTAAAATTAGCGCCAGCCTTTTGCTATAAAACTCTGAGGATTTTCATTCTCATTTCACAAGATTCGAAGTTGAAATTTATGCTGTCAAGTTGAGTTGTGAGATTTCATTTGAGAGTTGCTGAAAGATTGAGGTGCTAAGTTCGATTTTTGCAAGAGACTGAAGTTGCTGAAAGTTGATTTCTTGAAGTTGCTGAGATTCGGAGTTGCAAGTTGCGAAGTGCTTCGAAGTGAAAGAGTTTAGCATTTTTATTTCTTCACGTGGTTGAGGTATGTATTCGAAGTTGATGAAACTTTTTATTTTGCTGAAGGTCGAAATGCTTGAGAATTAGAAAAGCTGAAATCGTTTATTTATGCTGAGAGTTAAAATGCTGAGATGGTGTGAATTCGAGATTGCTTGAGCTTTAATTTTTCGAAGTTGTTTGAAATTGCTGAGTGTTGGAATCGAATTAGTTTTAAATTGTAGAGCCTTCGAAGTTGCTGTTTTATAATTTTCGAAGTGCTAGTTTTCGATTGCTTTTCGAAGTTGCTGATTTATAACTTTCGAAAAGTTGATTTTAAATTGTTGAAACTTGCTGATTTTAACTTGTTCGTTTAAAAAAACTCTCGGACTTATTTTAAACTCTTCGAAGTTGCTGATGTATAACTGTCGAAGAGCTGATTTCAAACTTGGTAATTTATCATTCGAAGGCTTGCTGATTTTAAATTCGAAATTGCTGATTTTAAATATTGCTGAAACTTAACACGCTTTTTCGAGGTTGAAATTGATAGAGTTAATTTCTTGCGAGTAGTTGAATATTTCTTTTGGCCGCGAGTTGTTGAGGGTTGAAGTTTAATTCTTGAAAGTCAAAGTTGGCTGCTAACGCTACTAACTTGTATTTATTTTTGCAGCCGACTCCAACCGCCAGCCGCCTCACGTGATTGTTGTTTTAAAAAGTTGATGGAGTAATGTTCGCTTTTTGTTTTGCAGATGGCAGACGCTGCTGGAACTAGCAAGGCTGCAGCTAAGGCTGCAAACAACGAAGCTGTCAAGGAGAACGCCTCCAGGCAGGCGAAAATCAAGAGTCTAAAGAAGTCTTTCATTCCGGAATCAAAGATCATCTCAAAGCATGGAAACCTGACAGATACCAATCTCGGGCCATTCAACCTCGAGGCATTCATACGCAGAATGTATGGGCAAGGTGGCAACCTTCCGACAGATGCTCACGTAACATCGTCAAGAGCGGATTGTACAATGCAGCAGGGTTCCAACCAGCGGTCCGTTGTCCCGAGTTGATCATGGAGTGCGCCAACTGCTACAATTCTGAGGATCGGACTATCACCTCTCCAGACGGTATGATCATGGCTAATTTCGCTCCCGATGCAATTGGCGAAGCGTTTGGAATCCTCGCTACGGACAATATGTTGTATAAGTCCAAGGCCAAGGCAGATAAGATGTACGCCACCACCTTTGAGAAGTGCATGAAAAGGATAAACACCTCATGGATGCGCAAGCCAAAGCCACCTGCTGCCAGGTTACCGAAACAGATAATTTCAGAGGAGCTGAAGCAAGAGTATTGCGACATCATTATGTTGCTCAGCAGAGTCAATGGCAGCCCTCAGTCATTCATATTCGAGCCATGGATGTTCTTTTACATCAGTGTGGTGTTCGAAGGGGACGAGCAAGCAAACTGGGCGAAGATGATAAGTGATAACATCGACGAGCAGTTCCGGAACCTCAGAAGGACAAAAACATTTTACATGAGCTCATATGTCATTTACATGTTAGCTCGAATGACCAAGTATAGAGGATTGGCGTACCAAGAGCCCATTGGCTGCGGCTATAATCAATTCAAGATTCACCAGTCTTGCAGACAGTTGCATCTTACTCACACTGGTGACTTTCAGAGAGTGAATGACGCTTTTACCATGTACATCACAAGGACCCTTCAGCAAAGGCTACAACAGAGGATATCCGAGGAAGCTCAGATGCTCATCGAAGAATATGGGTGTTGGTTCGTCCAATTCCCGAAGTTCACCTATCTGAGGCTTCCGGGTTATGATTCATATGTTTACAAGTTGCCAAGGTATCCAACTAATAGAATGATATTACTCGAGTTGTCTAGGCAATTGGTGGCCTACGACAAAATTATTAGGCGGAAGAAGAAGGGAGGCTTGCATTTTCCCATTGTGTTGGGAAATTCACTCGAGGAATGCCCGACTTTACAAGCAGCCAAAGAGGCCGAGGATGAGCTGAAATTCTACAAGTTGACCCTTTATACCAGCCGACAGAGTTTTGATCCTAAGGGAATGATTGGAACGGTTCAAGGAGAAGAATACAAACACAAGGCTCACCTGGAAGACTTTTGGGCGAATGCTGGAAGCGAGGATGAAATCAGGAGAAGGATGTTTTCAAGGCTGCCCCTGAAGCTAATCAGAGAGTGTGAGGTGATTAAGGTGCCAGATCAACTTGAGGAGGATACTAGGGTCACCCATCCAGATTATGAAACGGTAAAGAACGCTCCGATGCCACCAATAGATTGGGCCGAACCAGAGATTGCGGATCTAGACACTCTGTCTATCCCAGTCATGACATTCACGAGGGCTTGGGTGGATGAGCGTGTTAACAGGTTAAGAAGAAGGTCAGTCGCCCTCACGTATGACCTCATGGGTGATAAAAAGCCGCCAGTGTTAGCAAAGAGGAAGAAGCAACTCACACGAGGTCCGGAATCAAAAAGAAGGGAGCCCGTTCAGCCAGAGCCGCAGGGGTCAGAGGATACAACGTCCACTCAGCTGGTATCTCATGCTTCCAGTAGGCGTGAAGTTTCATTGTTTGCTAGTCAGAGAGCTCCGAGAAATGAAGAACCGGAAGTTGGAGAAGTCAACCAGCCTATGCCAAAAGAAGTAGATACTCAGAGTGTGAATGATCCTGAAGGTGCCGATAAGCGGGATGAAGGGGAAGAATCAGATATGGAAACCCACTTTGACTTTTCCTTCGGAGAAGAAGATGCTGGGACTCATGAGGGAAGTGATCAAGAGGTCGAGATAATTGAGCCTCCAACAAATACTGCTCGGGAAGAAGTTCGAGAAGTGGAAGCAACTGAGGAGCAGCCCCTGATTATTTATGATATTCAACGGAACTGGCTTTCGCAGGCAATCAGAAGGGACCAAGATGATGACGCCGACCTAGCACTTGAGATGGAAGAACTCTTAAATAGGACAAGCAAGTCGCCAAAGCGGAAGAGGGCGAGAAAGTACACGAGGATAGAAACCAATGAGGCAGGTTCCCGTAGCCTTCATATCGCTGCCCCAAGGGAAGATCACGATTTGAGTGATGCAATGCCGGAGAAGTACACAATCACCACAGTTGAGTTGGGACGTCCTTCAGGAGCGCAGGTGGTGGAAGAAGCTGAAAGTTCGTTTCAGGCATTAAAGGATAGGCTGGTAAAGAAAGAAGGAAAGTATAAAAGGTTGAAGAAAGAGCACAGAGCGTTGGTTGAGTATGTGCAAAATCTCGCACATCCTGTTGCTCAAGGTAATCCAGCGACCGAGCTTCCACCAGAGGTGCCACGTGAGCCGATCAGCGGCTTGGAAGAAGTGAAGAGGGCTGTACGAGAAGGAGATAAGTGGGTGAATGGTGTCCGTGCTGAGGCAGAAAAGTTCATGGCGGATCTCGTCTCAGCATTCCAAAATGCTTCCGGTATTCTTTCACGTTTGGATGATGTTGAGCAGGCTTGGGGAGATACCCACATCTTTCAAGACAAAACTATCCCACGTCTTGCTGTTTTGATGCGTGTTCCCACGCAAACTCTGGTGAATGAAGGGGTAATTCAAGCGGGTGATAGATATGACTTCCGTGGATGGCATTCAGCAGCGTTCACAGGGAAGAGTTTCTTTGACACTGCGGCAATGGAGTCCTCCAAGATCAGAAAGGCTATGAGGAATATTCGCGAGAGTATTCTCAACACTTTGGAGTCAGTATTCGCAAGAAGGCTTACGCACGAGGAGGTAGATGCAGAAGGACTAAGGGCAAGATTGCAGCCATTCTTTACGGAGATGAGGACATTTTCCCAGTTGGATTTTGAAAACATCTCTACGTTTTCAACAATCATTCAGAGCACGCAAGATTCTATGGAGACTTGGGAAAAATCTTGTGAGAAGCACGAGCAAATGGTAGCCATCTTGGAGTATCAGCTGAATCTTACTCCATCAATTTCTGAAGAAGAGGTCGACTCAGTGCTGGCGCGATTCATAGCGTACGCGGTCAGAGAGAAGAGCAAAGGAATCCGGGTCATGGACGAGAATCTTCTAGAAGGTTAGTGGGCATTAATTGCTCATACTGGTCAAAGGAGGAATCTGCTATTTTTAGGAGCATTTATGACGCCACTCCTCCACCTTCTGGCGGTTTTTAGGGCAAACTCGTCTAGGGCTGAGGTGGCTCAATCTGAGCCCTCCATTGTAATTTGATCTGGGCCGTCGGTTCAAACAGGCCAGCTATATAAGGGGGAGTCCCCCTCATTTGTACTCTAGTAGTCATAGAATCAGAGAATAGAGAGCTATTGTTGAAGCAGAATAGAGAGTAGAAGCTTTTAAGTTAGAGTAGTTTCTCATTTGCATTGTTGAAGAAGAAGGGGAATTCTCCCTTTGAGAATTTTGTAAGAGATTGTCACAAAAGATTATTCTTAATAAAGCTTTTCATTGATGGTGAATTTCAACTTTGTTTGGAATAGTTCGTGAGGTTTCTTATTCCTTTGACTTCAATTAGGAACTTAATTTCATGCTTGTAGTTAGACATGGATGTTTATGCTTGATATAAGTGAATTTCTTTTATCCATACCACTAACGTTCTTGCTGATGGTAAGCACGTCTTGTGTGGTCAACTGGACTTTTTGTACTTAACTTCGATCAAGGTTCATAGGTAGTTATGCATCGTTGTGATGGTAGTTGCACTATTGAATCCTGATTTGAACATCATTTTCATCCTTTGAAGATTGCACTTACTTTGTTGATGCTGTCCAACAGGAGGCTAAACAATGTTTGTCGAAATTCATTTAGGTTGAGCGTAACACCCATTTGCATTTAGATTAGAAGTTAGATTTTAGAAATCTCTGCAACCATTCAATTCCGCATAATCTTGGTTAGTCTTAGGAAACTTGTACGCTAAAGCCAAATCATTCGCGCAAAATCCCCTTCAAAAGCACAAATTGGTCGTTACTACACTCATTTTGAACAACTACGTAAGTCCCCTCGTGAGTACACAGCATATACACATCAACCAAACTGAGCCTATTCGCATTTAAAGAACCTTGGAGTTGAAGGCGTGATCTCACTCGCAATCTTAGCACGCCGAATACTTTGTTCAAGAGAGAATAGGGTATCCATTTGGAAACTTTGTTCTACCTGGTTGGTGAGGTCACAAAAATCACATCAACACGATCCTCTTTGAAATGTCTGAGTTGCCTATCGGCAAGACATTTCTGATGTTATGGCGATTGAATTTAACATTCTAGCAGCTTTCGGCGTGACAGTGTTTGTGGTCTTGGCGACAGAAGAAAAGTCTATCGGCATGAGGATTGTTCACCGTTGGGAGGTTTTACCGATTGAGTCGGGTCTCACCGACTAACTCATAAGGTGGTTCATCGGCGTAAGAAATCCCTATCCACATGATGTTTCATCGAGCGTTTTGTGTCTTGGCGACCGGCACAAGAAAGTTCATTTCGGCAAGACTTATTTGATGTCACAGCGATTGGGATCCATTTCTAGGCATCATTCGGCATGACACACATGTTGTTTCGACGACAGAAAGTGTTCACTATCGGCATAAGTTATTCCATCGCTATGTGGTCTCAGCGATATTGGTATGTCACATCGATTGAAGATTAAAATGCAAACTCATCGGCAAGAGCTTAAGGCTTCGCGTGAGGTTATAACGATTATGCAATATCACACCGACCAATGGTGAATGGATGCATATCGGCAAGAGTAAGGGTTTTCGGAATAGTTTGTCGGCGAAGTGTTATTGTTCGCGGCAGGGTCTCGCCGAGTCTATTGGTGTCTCACCGACCAGTGGTGGGAGGTTGCACATCGGCTGGAGTTGGGTCATCGGCATAAGGTCACAGCGATGTTCACGTGTCACGCCGACTCCGCTTGTAGAAAAGGTATCTTCGGTGAAACATAGTGTAGTCTTCATAACATCTCACCGATAACGATATGTCACAGCGACTTTCAGTGGATATCGGTCAGCGATAAATTTTCCTTCGGCAGGACTTT
Organism: Sequoia sempervirens; assembly: GCA_007258455.2. Lineage (NCBI taxonomy): Eukaryota > Viridiplantae > Streptophyta > Pinopsida > Cupressales > Cupressaceae > Sequoia > Sequoia sempervirens. The sequence continues at coordinate 36,531 of VDFB02006114.1, read as the reverse complement.
CTGGAAGTCTCGGCAAACAGAAATGGTCACGTGGTCTTTCGGTGAAACTAATGGCTATCGATATAATGTCTCTGCGAACCCGTCAAGTCTTGGCGACTAAGTCTAATGAGGGGCTTTCGGCGAGAGGTTTGTAATGTCTCAGTGACTTCGAGTGAATGAAGGGCTTTCGGTATGACACAATATATTCTACAGGAAGTCTCCCCGATGACGGTATGCTATAGCGACATTCATAAGGGAGAAGGTTGCATCGGCGAAAGAATCATAAAGTCACAGCGACATCACAAGGGATTGTATAAAGATCTCCATCGGTATGAGAATGATAATGTCTTGGCGACTTAGAAATGACAAAGACCTTCGGTATAACATAAAGTAATCTCTGAGAGGTCTCTCCGATGTCAAAAGGCTACAGCGATAGTGAATGGAAAACAAAAGGGTCTAGTCGGTAAGAAAAACATTATGTTACAGCGACTTATAAATGATAAAGTCTTTCGGTGAAACACAGCGAAATCTACAAAGCGTCTCCCCGACAGTAGGATGTTACAGCGATAGATAGAAGGATGCATTCGGTGAGAGAATCTTTAGGCTACAGCGACAGCGAATGAATAATACTCTAAGGAAGCCTATCGATGAGACATGATGTGTTCATTATGTTTTCTTCCTGACTCTGATGGCTCTTGGCGAAAGCGATATCTAAAGGGATTGTCTAGCGATTTAATTGCCTTCGGCAGAACTATGTGGTTGTCTCAGCGAATAGTTACGAAGACTCAAAACTCTGTGGTCGTCATCATGGATTGGCATCAAATCTCAGAACGGTTACATAACAGGATATTCATCGAGTTTCTTTTTGAGCTGTTGCGTTTTTTATTTAATGGATTTTCTAAGTATAGTTACATGGCAGCTTCTTTGGTTGGTATCGATTCTCTAGAAAATATTCTCTGAGATTTCAGAGGATATGATTTTCTGTTTGTGGGTTGTCATAACTTTGATGAAAATCTTTCAGTTACAATTTGAAGTCTCCTGATTTAGCGCAGAAATTAAAAGCTTTCTAGATATGCATTACTCTGATTTTTACCATTATCTACAGATCATCATTATCCAGCTTCAGATTCTAAAAATAGCAAGAGAATCAGAAGATCTGGTGAAAAACGTTTTTGAAGATTTCTTCACAACCGACATACTTGAAATGTATATATAAACCTGTGTTGAAAACAGAAAAGGTTGGTGATTGTAATTCTCTGGTTGTAATCCTTTGGGTATATTGTAGACGTGAGAACAGAGAAATATGAGCTTAACTGTAAACAGAGTGATCCTCTGATATATTATGATTGTAATTCTATAATCTGTGTAAGGGGTTGGCGCTCCTTGAGATTGGTGTCTCTAAATGAGGGGTTGGCGCTCCTTGAGATTGGTGTCTCTAAATGAGGGTTTGGTGATCCTTGAGTTGGTGCTCAGAAATTAGCCTATAAGGCATTGTTAAAAGTGGTTTTTGAAGGATAAGCCAGTAAGGCAGTTTAGGAGTGGTTTTTCTACCCCAGGAGGGTTTTCCACTCAGCAAATTCTCTGTCTCTTTGTTCTTCTATGTGTTCACTGCTTTTCTGTGTTGATTGTTGTTTCAGTTCATAGTTGGGTTTAGTGTTGTTCTCAATTCTGTTTATGAATGATTACATTCAACTCATGAATGCATTAATCAGAATAATATTGAGATCTAATCTGAGCTATGTTTTGGGAAATGCAAGATCTCTCACTCAAATCATGTTTTCATAAGTTGTCTAATAGACTGATTTTATGTTGTCATATCTTTGTGCTTTCAAATGAGATTACTCTACACTATTGTTGAAAGAAAAGGAAATCAGATTGTAAAATCTTGGTCGAAATTTTAAAAAGTGTAGACACTGATTCACCTCCCCCCCTCTCAGTGTTTGTCCATAACTCCAACAACTTTCTTCTTATTCGAGGCAAAGGTGTAGATGTATGCAAAGTTGTGGCAGGCAACTTGAAGTACAGGGCTGAAATTTTAAAATTATGGGGTTGTAATGAGGATGAAGTGCCTACATCTACTACATTGCCAAATAAGAGTATGGGTGATCAGGTTTCAACAGTGTCTACTTCTACTTTGCAGAGTCAAAGGCCACCAAATCCGTTCAGTTCAAGACCAACTGCAGCAGAGCCTAGGGGGAAACGTAAGATGGCATCTTCACAACCTTTAGCAGATCTATTCAATGTGCAGGAAAAGAACGAGGTAGATGATGCCCTTCTTTGCCAATGGCATTCCATTCCACATGGCTCGCTCTCCTTATTATAAGGAAGTTGTGGCAAAGATAATAAGGGCAGGACAATCATATGTGCCACCAGGGGAGAATAAATTGAGGACAACAATCTTGGATCAAAACTATTCCAAGATTAATATTTTGATGGAGAAGATGAAGAGAACCTGGGTCACAAGTGGTGTTTCTAAATTTGGCCCCGCAACCATTTTGATCGTAGCATTTGGGGTCCCCGTCCAACGGTTCCAGTGATGAGGAGATTGGCATGGAGCTTGGAGTTGGAGATGATTAGATCATTAGAGGCATCAGGCCATTAGCTATTTAGTATTTAGTATTTTGTTTTTGAAGTTTGAAGTTTGAACACTATTGTGTTGATAACTTGATACTTGATTGTAATTATGAATCATGACTATGAAATTTTGAAATTCAAATTATGAATATGAAACAGCTAGTTCTTGTTCCAATCACAATGTCTATTAAGTATTAAGTTACAAGTATATTTTCATTTTGACTTTCATTGTTTCAATGCTCACTAGTTCAATGAAATCATTGCAATGTGTTTAAACCATTATTCACAGTTCGGACTTCATTTCGGTTCGACTAAGGTATTCGACTTCGGCTGACTCGGCGACTTCGGACTCGGGACTTCAGCAGAACTTCGGCAAAATAAAAAAAGTTGAAAAAACCTTAGAAAATTAGAGATTTTTAAAGATTTAAAACTTGTTTCAAGCACCCTTTATTGAATACAACACAAATAAAAGCAAATTTGATCACATACACAAATATACAATGATCACATAAGTATAAAGTACACAAATTGTACTTGCGCTGCTGAAGGAAATAACATACTTTGATATATAAAATTAGTCAAATGTATACAAAACTCATGGAAAATGAAATCCATGACATCAAATGTTCCATACAAATATGAAATATCAAAAGATTCAAAACAATAGCTATAAGTCTATCACTCTATGCCTATGGCACAGTGGAGCCAACATCCTTCCTACGAAGGTGTCTAAAGGTCCTAGATGATGTTGCAGTTGCAGCCATAGTCTCTGCCTGTGTCTGAGTCCCCATACCACTCTCTCCACCAGTAGCTATGTCTCCTCGTGCTCTAGCCTCCTCCTCAGCCATGGCTACAACCTCAGCCTCTCTCTCTGCCTGGTCCACCCAATCAAGGTCCTCGTCACTAAAGACTGCGTCTGTAGCCTCAGTGATCCACTCAGACTGTGGATCAACCTCCTCTAAACAGATCGGGGTGTTGTCGTGGTCAAAAGCCTTCCTGTATCTGAGCCGAAGGTTGTAATGAACATATACCAGGTCATTCATCCTCTCCACTGTCAATCTATTGCGCTTCTTGGAGTGTATGTGCTCAAACATACTCCAATTGCGCTCACAACCGGATGAACTGCATGGCTGGCTCAATATTCGTATGGCAACATTTTGCAGGTTCGGTGTATCAGAACCAAACATCTCCCACCATCCATCTGAGATGAGAAAAAGAAACAAAATCAATCTCATTTCAAGTTTCTAGTTCAAGTTCAACATTTAATAATAAATTATAATATAAAAAGATGAAAATTATTGCCTTAAATATATTTTTACCTGGCATTAATGTTGTCCTACTATCTTTGCACATTTGACGTGCAAAGAAGTCTCCTCGTGCCTTAGTGAAGGCATCTATCTCCTGCACTATCTGTGTAGTAACAGCGGGCAACATTCTCTCTATCGTCGAGTAGAGCCCACTAAGAATTTCTCTATCTGCACGGAGATCACGGCGGAAGTGGAAGGCCGGATTTAGGAAACATGCGGCTGCATGGATGGGCCTATGGAGTTGGTTTTGCCATCTCCTATCAATGATCTCCCAAATGGGACGATACTTATCATCAACTCCACCATAGACTGATCTAATGGCCTCTTTGGCCCTATCCATGCCCTCATATATGTAGCCCATTGCGGGCTTCTCCCCATCTGCAACTCGTAGGAGAACTAGCAAGGGCTCAATAAACTACAAAGTGCAAACATGTTTCACAAATAAGTAAGTGTGACTGTGAATGAAAATGAACAAATAAAAGTAAGATATGATTAAAAATTAAAACATAATAAAGAATTAAATGTTACCTTCACAATCTCATCTGCTGGTGTCCAAAACCCTGCCTCATCAAATATGCAATCAGCCACAGCAATCCCTGCAGTGCTTGTAGAAAAGGATGAGGAAGACCACTCCTCACTAGCAAACATGCGCCTCAAAGGTGCCCTTGACCGAATCAAGGATTGCAACATGATAAAATTTGATGCAAACCGAGTGATGCCAGGACGAGACAACTCCCTCAACCCCGTGTATTGCCTCATAAGGTTAAGCACCCATGCATGATTGTAAACAAATTTGCAAATGTTTCTTGCTGATTCCATACATGTTTTTATCCATGGGAGCTTGCCAAGATCCTCCATCATGAGGTCAATGCAATGGGCGGCACATGGAGTCCAAAATATAGTTGGGTGCCTCTCCATCAATAATCTACCAGCAGCAACATAATTTGCTGCATTATCTGTCACCACTTGAACTACATTTTCTTCCCCCACATCGGCTATCACCTCCTCTATAGCCTCACATAAGTATGTGGCATTTTTGAATTGGGCGGAAGCATCAATGGACTTTATGAAGACAGTGTCACCTGAAAAAATAAGCAAAACCAAATTACCAATTATTCAATAAATTAAAAACATAAATCAGCCTTATTAAATTATTAATCACTAAATCAAATTCAAATATCAATGTATTAAGGTAAGTACAATTACCTCCAGAGGAAACTAGAAAGTTCAACAGCGTCCTATTTCTCCTATCGGTCCAACCATCAGTCATGATGGTGCAACCAATCCTCCTCCATTGCACACGCTGCTCCTCTAATTGTGCTTTCACATCCGCCACCTTTTGAGTCAAAAGTGGGCCCTTTAATTCATCTTCGCTGGGGGCTTTGAACCCCGCCCCACATATGGTTATTGCATCAACCATGTTTTGCCAAAAAGGAGACCTAAAACATGTCATAAAATGAAAAGATTTAAGTTTTTAACTTTAAATTTGAATTCGATAGTGAGATACATCTAAATTCTAAAACAATAAAATTTAAATATAAATTTTAAAACAATTAAACGAAAAAAGAATTACCTGGCTACATGGAAGGGAATGGTGCAGTAGTACCAAAAGTCTGCAATTGTTTTTTTTGCTGCATCGTGTGCATCCTTGTTCCAACCCATGCTCTCAAGCGACGGTTGGGAACCAGGAGTAGTGCGTGGTACAAAATATGAGTCCACCCTAGATTTACGAACTCTAGGGCCAATACTAATACTGCCACTACCACTAGCAGTAGCAGCGCCACCAGCACTAGGAGTACGCATAGGAATAGATGGTGCAGAAGCAGAAGCACTAGCAGAAGCACTAGCACTAGGACGGTATGGAGGCATGGAAGAAGCATCTCCAACAGCACCAAGTCCCTGTCCAACTCCAACACCTGCCAACTCCTCCCTCTGTCTCTTTCTAATTTCTTTTTGCCTTTCAAAATTTTCTAATTGCACCTGCACTTCACGAACAGCCTCAATAGGTGCTAGGGTGCAGCCCACTGCATCATGGATGGGTATGCGTGCAAGGTGGTATTTCAATCTATTTATGCCTCCATGATATATTGTTTTGCAGTATTTACATTTTGCTTCTCCTCTTTTCATTCCGGGAAAGATTTCAGCATGTTTCCAAGCAGGGTCTTTTCTGACTGGGGTTTGAGACATTGTGAAAATAATAATATGGTTTGATTTGCAAATGAATGTGGCTGCAATAACAAGTAGGGTTTGTAAAATTATTTAAGTTGCAAGTAGGGTTTGTAAATAAAAATGCAAACTATAATAATTTAAAAACAATGATTTTACAAATTACAATGAATTATTTGTTAAAAAAACACAAAAAAAACCATTAAAATCAAACTTACCTCTTAGATTTGGCTTGGAATGCAATGCAAACTCCTCCCAATCACTAGCAATGAACTTTCAATGCACCTCCTTAGCAGTATGAAGCTTCCCAAATGATATATGACCTTGCTTTTGTTTTAAACAATTTGCTGGTTGCCCTCTCTTCTCCTCCTATTTTTCTTCACAACTCTCTCTTCTCCTCCTATTTTGCCAAAAGAGTGAAATGAAGTTGCTTTTAGGGTTGGAGAGAACATATAGAACAAAAAAAAAACTAACTTTAACTTTTAGTTTTATGTTTTTTTAGTGTTTTAACTTCTTGCTGCCGCGGCCGGGTCACAGGGTCGGGACTCTCCGAGTCTGGGCGACCGGGCGAGTGGGGCGAGTCCGGCGAAGTCCGGCTCTGACTCGGCCTGAAGAGTCCGGAGCTCCCCAGACTCGGCCGGGCTGGCTCGGAGGACTTCGCCGAGTCATGGCGAGGCATGGAAGTCTGGTTACTATGGAACTTTAAACTCTAAAATTTACTTATTCTTAGGCTTTTACAGTTATACATCTTTTTATAACTAATTTTTCAAGTACTATATGCATTTAGTGCTCCCTTAGCCCTATGTCCCCTTGCCGCCCCAAACTTAGGGCCCCCGCCCCCATGCCCCCGAAACTCGTCCCCTGCCGTCCCCCCGTCCCCATCCCCAAAACTCGGTGGAACTATGTTTAAAAGAGGGAAATGGTAGAAGTAGTAGGTTTTGTATCTACCTTCCAGAGTCACGTACTTCATAAGGGCGAGGCAGACATGGTCCCAAGGCTACGGAAGAGCCTCTCTCTCAAACCCCAACTGGTTGCAAACCGGCTTCTCGTTCCCCACAAAGAAAGCATTTAGGCTTTCATTATCTTAGGCCTTTGTGTGCTTCAAGTACTTCTTACTAGTACTTAGCAGCCCCGTCGCCTACGCAATCACTTCCTCATTCACTTCAAAGGAAATACCGCCCATAATCACTCTTCGATCTTTCCAAGAGTTAGCAAACTACGCAGACAAATTAGGGTCATGACCCACCAGACTCTCCATCAGTGGAGCCAAACCGCCTTCAACACATATGTGCCACACCAACGAATCTTTGCGAAATTCGCCACAATTATCGAGCTCCATTCGCACCCTATCACCACCCATAATGTCTCTCTACACGGAATAACCAAAAAACCTGTGAGAGCAAAAGGTTAGAGAAAATGGTTAAGTGAAAAGTCACCCGCACACTTAGGATTTTAAGCCAAACAAAGCAGCCTTGGTTAATCAAAGCAATGTACAGGTCGCACGTTTGAGGAGATAATTCCCTAAAAGCAATCTTGGAAAACTCATAGATGAAAATCCTCAAACACTTGCAGCTAGGTAACCAAGACATGATGGGAATGGAAGGTTTTCCTTCCACGTTTTTACACAGAAACCAAGGCAAGATGGTTGCGGGGCCAAATTTAGAAACACCTAAGAACCCGGCTTTTAGAAGAGGAGACAAAATAGCGGAAAGGATAGAACCAATTAGGAGCTTTATCTCATAATTATTAGTCACATCAATATTAAAATCAAAAAATTTGAATATACGATAGTTTAGTGCAATCCCCAAAAGGAGATTACGTAAGGTACGGCCTAGCTTGGCCTTAATCACAAACTACCCGCCATAATTTCTCATGATGCCCTTTTTAAAAACGGACTCCGCCCCATTATTCAAATTTTGCCACTTGTAGGCCACCTCAACATTTACACCCGTCCACATAGCCCATAAGACAAGCATGTGGACCCCCCATAAAGCCCATAAAAACGCATGATTAGTTATTATCATGGATCTAGTAAGGGCTTTGCTCCTTCAAGATTTGACCTTGAATACCTGGGAGTAGGTTCCCCAAATTACGCCAGCACTTAGAGAATTTCCAATGTGTGCCAAAGTTGGCTAAGGCATCAACCACTTGATTGCCTTCCCAATAAATGTGGGCAGCAATCTTCAAATTCAACTTAGACAAGAAGAGCCTTATGTCTAATAGAATGTCTTTAGTACTCCACCCCAATAATCTACCAAAATTAACAGCATCAATAATAGACTTAGAATCCCCTTTGATATGAAGGTTCTCAATCCCCATAGAAACAGCTAATTGTAAGCCCTTTAGCAGTGCTCTAGCTTCGCAATCATAGAAGATTGGATACCAATCCCCCCAGAGTAACCAGCCACAAAATTTCCTTTGCAATCTCTGATAACACCTCCTATGCTAGCTCTGCCCAGGTTGCCTTTGGCTGCCCCATCAAAATTAAGTTTATACCAACCACTGTCCAGAGGCTTCCAGATAGTGTTTCTTCTAGCCAGGGACTTGGAGACTCAAACCCTTAAGTTGAAGATTCCTATTTGTTGACTAAAATATTGTTGCATATTCTGAGTTGTGGGTTTCCTGGGAAAGGTGCAGCTGCATTCTAGCTGGCCATGGGTCTTTGTGTGGGCATTTGGGTGTAAGCCAAGCGCATTCATTATAGGGGAGCAGCAACTATACTAGCCACCTCACCTCTTGCCAATCGTGGTTCCCAATTCCCAATGTGTTAGCCTCATAAAGGGCTACATTGAGTTTATGAAGTGCTACGTGGAACTGCCAGAGTGATACATGAAGATTGCTGGAGTATTTTTGTGCAAACCATAAATCAGGTCAGAGTTTGTGTTGGATAATATTCGGAGTTCTTTATATTGTAACACTGATATTTGAAGTCATAGCTCTCATGGGATAATGTCATTGTGACTCAGCTATTAGCTATGCAACTTTATGAGTACATAGTAGGCTGCCTTGTGTCATTTTATGATTGTAACTCAGTCTATATAATTATTGGGAAGCATAAGCTGTTTGCACTTTAATTGTTATCTATCAATATTATACCTTGGAGGAGTTAGCGCTGGTTTGTAGTGGTAATTAATTGCTCCTGAAACACATTGAAAGTGTCTATGTTCTATTGCTGCAATGTATGGATTACAAATTGAAATCATTCAGTATATATATATATATATAATGCTGCTTCTTTATTGAGTTCCATGAACATGAAATGCAAATTGTTTGACAAAATGAATAATGTGTCAAACTGAATCAAATTGGAGAGATATCGCAAGTCCAAGTCCAATTTAGGGTGGGACTCTACAGCTTCCTTGACAAGGTGCCTGCTATTATGTTCTTCTTTCCTTTAACATGAACTTCATTCTGTTAAATTCAAAGGCATGAAGTTTATTCATCCATTTATGTTGTCCATTCAAATTATCTTGATTGAGAAACTCCTTCAAGTTGTGGTCCATTTTCACCAAAAATTTGTCACCCGCTAGATACTACCTGAACTTGGCCAATGCACGCATAATGCCAACATTTCTTTGTCATAGGTTGAGAACCTTTTTTCTATCTCTTTGAATTTGTGGCTCTCAAATGCTATTGGATGCTTATTCTGCATCAAAAATGGTCCAATCCTTTCTCTAGATGCATCACATTCTAACACAAAGGAAGAGAGAAATCAAGAACAGCCAACAAAGGACATGAACTCATTAATTCTATGAGCTTGTCAAAATATCACTATCTTGCATTGGTCCATGTGAAATCTCCCTTCTTAGTCAAATCAATTGAGGTGCTCCCAATTATGAGAATCCCTTAACAAATCTTCTATGGTAGCTACAAAGTCCAAAGAACCCTCTCAACTATGTCAAAAAATTTAGGGGAGACCAATCCAAGATAGCTCATATCTTCTCCTAATCAACTTGAACTCCTTGAGCACTGATAACACGACCTAAATATAAAATCCTAATGATTCCAAACTCACACTAGACTCCTTTGGAAATAATACTTTTACTTCCAGGATGTCCAATACTTCATCCAAAAGTCTCAAGTGGTCCTCCCAAGTCTTGTTTTAAATGAGGATATCATTAAAGAAAACCAAAAGAAACATCCTTAATTTTTTGTTGAACACTTGTTTCATGCAAGATTGAAAGGTGACTAAAGCATTAGTCAAACCAAATGCATGACTAGAAACTCGTAGAGTCTAAAGTGACACTTGAAGGTCGTCTTGAGAATATCCTCTTCTTGGACTCTAATGTGATGGTATCTTGATCTAAGGTCTTTTTTTGAGAAATAAACTGCACCGTATAGCTTATCAATCAACTCATTGGTCTTGTGAATAGGGTAACTATTCTTAATAGTCTTTTTGTTCAAAACTTTGTATTTTATGCATATCCTCATTGTTATGTCATTTTTCTTAACCAACTATAGATGAAGTAAAAGGGATAGAACTACATATAATGTGACCCATGTCCAAAATCTCCTTAATGGCTTTCTCTATTTCTTCTTTATATCTAATAGGAAGGTCATAAGGAGTAGTTAATAATGACTAGTTTGGCTTCTTTCAACTTTATGGCATGCTCAAAACCTCTATCAAGTGGCATTCTTGGAGTTGTCATTGAAAAACTTTGCTATGCTTATCCAGAAGAGAACAGATTATCAACATGATAAGACTTTGAACTTTAGTCGCCACTTTGAACTTAATATAAAATATCATCCTAAAAATCCTTTTAATTTAATAATCAAATATTAGTCCCACTTTATTAATAAAATAAAGTTATTTCGAGCAACAAAATACTAAATTATTAAAGTATTTTGGACTACTCAAAAAAAAGGGACATGGCAGATTTTCAACACACAGATCCTAGATTGTCATATATGGCACCAGACCACTTATATCTGATCCAAAGGTAAAATCCATCATTCCAACCCGTAAGAGCATAACAACTACAGAATTGTCAGCGAAACTTGCACAACTTGCTGAAGAAAAAGCCAAGAGTTATGCCAAGAAGCATATGTAATATTTAAACAGCCAGCTCCAATGTTTTCCTTGCAGGGCAAGACACCATGACTGCACACAAAATGTTTCAAGTGTCCACTTCTGGATCTGCACGAGGACACTCAGATTACAATCTTTTTTAGATTAAAAAATTAAGTGTTTTACTAATAAAGATTTTAGATATAAAAATCCTAGAAACAGATCACATGGACCAAAATTCTCAGAGGTGTACAGACATCCAACCAGGCAAGGAGAGACAAGGAACTTAGGAAAGTATAACAGCTAGCTGAGATACCTTTGATAAGAAAAATATAGAAACATTAGGCATTATAACTAAGGCATTCTATGTAGAGTTGCATAGGAGTGCAACTCTCAGTGATGAAACATTATCAACTCTATGCAGATAGCTGCACCACAAACATAGTCATCCCCATGTCTAAGTCTGGTATCATAATCATGATTTGAAACCAAATGTTTTATCTGAGAGGTTCAATTATAGATTGAAAGGGGGAAGCTAAACCTACAAATAGGCATGCCTTCTTGTTTTCAAACTTGTGAACATGTTTCATTTATGCTAATCTTGCATCCTCTATTATCTACTTACAGTTCTATTTCAGCAGATTTTGTAAATAGTCTAATATTGATAATAGCATATATAGTTTAGTAAGTGCCTTTAGGTCCAATCCTCAGTCATATTTGTTCATGGTTAAAGGCTATGCCTAATAAGTTTATGATGAGCACACGGGTGAATCAGTATAATACAAACTTTTACCAATTTAAACTTAATTAATCATAACAATAATAACCTTGCAAGATCTTGACAATTAAGAACACAAGAACGCCAAGATTTATGTCGAAACCCATACGGGAGAAAACCACAGCAAAAATGTAATATCCCTACTAGGAATTAACCTAAATCTATCCTAAACTATTAACTCCACAAGCAAAGGGCCCTAGAGGATACTTTGAATTGGTTTAGTCCCTGCAAATAAGTTAGAGATCCATCACTAAAATAGCCTAACAATTAGTACTCCATATTGAACATTAGAATTAAACACGAGTAACTCTATATTAAATAATATCATTAACATTAGCAGCTTCATAATGAACTAACTAGTCCTACTTTGACTTTGCTCAATTATGGGTCACATGAAATGAGGATATTGATAGGGTGTCTCGGTCTCTCCCCTCCTCATGTGGCGCATGCCATTCATATGACTTGGTGAGACTCTTAACCCACTTGACATTATCCTTGTTCCATCTCCCATAATCAATCTTTCTCCCTTGTTACACCATGGTAGGGAGGTGAGATTACAATTGTTATTCCAATGATCAATCTAGACCCAAAGGCAGCACCCTTTGATCCCAAAGGCAGAACCCCTCTAGCCCATGTGGGCTCATCTTGTCCCCCCCTGTTGGGGTATTTAGTAGAAGCCCCCTTTGCCACATCCAGAGATCAACCTAGACCCAAAGGCAGTACCCTTTGATCCCAAAGGCAGAACCCCTTTGGCCCATGTGGGCTCATCATGTCCCCCTCCTCGGCTGGCGTATCTAGGGAGACTCCATTGCTGCATTCATAACTAATGAAATCGCTGTTTTATTAAATTGCATACCTTCCTTAATATAATCACTACTCCTTAAACGTAGTCACTACTTTTTTCTTTAATTGTTGTTTTTTTATTAATTAACTCGGGCGATTTAAAATGTATATCGAATAATATTCAAGTTGCTTCACATTTTATTCTATCGCTGTCCTTTAAAGACCTTTTGTCCTTTATTAATGAGATAGTTGCCTTCTAAAATTTCTCTTTTTTGTTGTCTTATTTGATTTTTGTCTTATATGACTTTCGACTTTGTCTTATTCTTGCTTCTTTTCAAATATAATTAAATTTAACTTGGGCGATCAATGCAGATTTATATGTGCTTTAATCTTGGGCAATCATAATGTAAATCATAATATATAATGTCTCTGTCTTTGTCTTTTATGATCTTCTATTCTAAATCATAATGTAGATATGATCATTACTTCATTAATTCATACTTGTAATCTAATTTTGCTTGGTCTTGTATATTGCCAACCTGTCCATCAAGTAATGGCCTATGGCTTTTTATGAGTACTTTGACATAGATCTCATTTGACATCATTGGCAATCAATCCAACAATCTCGCTCATACACTTTGACATCAATGACAACTTCCAATCATCTATATATCCTTGACATCAATGACAAAATTTCCAACAGTTTAGATTGGGTATATTTTATTGCTTTAGCCAGAAATATGTGTTTTCTATATTTATAGGTGTATTTCAGACAACAGCATGATAGATCTTACAAATATTTTACTGCATAAAAACCAAAGATAATCAGTAACATTGTTTAGGAAAGAAACTATGGAGATTAAAAACAATACATTACAGACCCTAAGACCATAAATGCCCCTAGAGAATAGTTACTAAACAAAATTTGATGTATCATTATGTAGACTTTAGAAAATAAAATGTAAACATAGCAATATATGAATGAAAATAACTGTAAAATGAGGAAAGAATCAATGAGTGAAGGAAATATTAAGATTATTTGTTACTATTATTAATTAATAATCATAAACTCATTGACAATTTCAGTTTTCAGGCAAACAATTTAGCTTGCTTTCTAATGTTTGACATGTCGACTTGAATCCTAACATGCAATATTATACAGAACAAACAAAGACATAAAAAAAATAACAATCACTTAATATTTGTTTTTCATAAGCACCTGGTATGTGTTAGGTGCTGAAGTTATTGATGTTGTCAGTGGTGGTCCACCCTGTGGCCTATTGTACATTCCGGAAGTCAGTGCTATTGCTGCAGGTGGCTGAGGCTGTATGCCTACTGAGTGAGGTGGAAAAGGTTGAGCTCCAGAAACAGTGCTTTGACTTTCCAAAACATTTGTAATGCCATTCCCATATCCTCCTATGCCTGTTGAAAGGATTGATCCAGAAATCTGGCCTGGATTGATTGAACTCAGGCCAAATGTATGTGATTGAGATATTTGAGGCCTCACATGATTTGATGAACCTTGAGCTAATTGCCCTGACAATGGTACCATGGAAGAATACTGACTAGAAAGGAGCATGGGAGCAGAAGGTAAAGCAGGATCTGACCAATGGAGTGTCGACTCTGAAGAGACTGCCGAAATGGGCAATGTGGATGGCACTGTAACTGCCATTGAAGAGGGCACTGATACAGCAATCAAGGAAGGAATTCCATATTGTGGAGGCTGTGGTAATGGTGATCTGGGTAGTTGTGACTGTGGATGTACATGCATTACTAAATGCATGGGATGACCTTGGTGTGCCTTCTGCTGTGAATCTTGTGGTGTTTGTGGTAAATTTGGAGACAGTGGTGGAGGAGGAATCATCTGGTGCTGCAGTTGCTCTTGTATCTGATGATATGCTTCTTGATACGATGTAATAGATGGATGGGGAGCAAAGGGACGATAAGCTCCTCCTGAGTGTACCCCTTGGGGAATTGATCCTGGCACTGCCTGCTGTGGTGGTTCTGCCTGAGTTGTGATATCAAGGGTCGGAAGGGACAAAGGCATTGCAGCACCAATACCTGGAATGGTTCCTTCTCCATGAACTGTTCCTCCTACTGCAAATGGTCCCGGAGTAGTTGGACCTTCTAGTGTATGAAAATTGGATGAATGGCCAAGGAAAAAAGCATTTTGCTCACTGGATCCTGAACATAATATAAACAAAAAAGTCTTAATATAATGAGATTATACAAATCTAAAATAAATAACTTCATTTTCACATAGGCATCAAGGTATAATGACCAGTCAGAGGATTTCTTTTTGTCACTGTAAACATTAAATTTATGAACAAATCAACTACAGTGGAAAGGAATTTACTTCAGCTCGATTCCATGGAACAGTACTTTGTCAGGCAGAAGTTGGCATTGACCTTATGAGGAACAGGAAACCACCAACCACAAGGCTCCACAATACATTTGAATAAACAAACTACAAAACCAAACCTTGACTATAGCCCGTATATTTGTCTTGACTTGTATCTGCTGGACGGTTTCTGCACCAAAACTTGGTTGTATGATCGTTGCTCCCACTGCCAATGGAATACAGACAACAGATTTTCTGAATGGCACGAATGAATGATTTTTAAATTTTAAGTAATCATCACCAATGCATGCAAACGTGAGTAGCATATTGCAATTCCATAAACATTCAGGATATGTTTATCCAATACCAAAAAGATTTAAATAGAACAAAGCAGACAACACAAGCATCTCCATAGTAAATTTTGAAAGGGTTTCATAATTGACAAGGGCTATTGATGGAAGGAAACAACAAATGAAACAAAAACATATAATGATATTAACAGGAAGTTTAATGAAGGGAGCTGTGCTCAAATTATTAAGCCATTGGTTTCTCATTGTGGAGACCCGAGTTTGAATCTCCAAAGTGGCATATCACCACTGGAGCACATGGTGCAGCGGTATTCCTATTGTCAACAAGTTGGTCCTTAGTGGACAATGTATGGAATTGTTAATCCCATAGTGGGCATATTATTCCTTAGTGGACGGTTGTAAAAGGTGTAAACCCTCAATCTAAAAACAAAACAATGATATAAGTTTAGTACATTATACTAAGAGAATAGAATAACATGAAAACATTTGCTTAAAAGTTGCATTTTAAAAGTATGTACTGTGACCACTATTAAAGTTGGTGAATTGTGTTAGTTGTTGATAAAAATGTGACCAATCTAACATGATTATGCAGTTAGTGCTTAGATAGATAACAGCCATTGTTGTACTAGCAGGTTAACTTGTGCAAGATATTTGATGACTTGAGAGAATGTGGTGTACACAAGAATTCTATCTTAGGCTGACCCTGCAGCAGACCTGCTTCAGCACTAATCGAATTCTAGTGTTCCTTGGGAAAAAATATGACATTTCTAGGAGCCGGGACATCCTAGGGGTGGCAAGACAGGACGAAACATCCCCTTGCTGTCCCACTAGACACTACCCAAAGGAGACTGTTCCTAGGCTGGGACTGCAAAGTAGGATGTTCCCCCCTAGGGTGCACTTAAGGACCCCTTGGTATGCCCAAGGAGACTAGGGGATGTGCAGATATCCCTCAACTGTCCAGGGCATGGAAAGGTGTCCCCATGCCCCTGAAAAGATATCCAATCACTTAAAAAACCGTAAAAAATAAAAGCTAGAACCCTAAATTGAAACTAAAAGTAGGCCCCACACTAAAAAACTTATAAATACACTAGCCCATGCTCTTTTGCAATCACAAAAAGAGGAAGAGAGGAAGAAAAGGAAGTCCGCTATAAACTATTGAAAAAAATAAGTTGTTTTATATTTCTCTTTAAATAAAAAATTGTGAAGTTGTAATGTCCCCTTTTCAGCCCTATGCTATTCAGTGGCTGATAGCCCATTTCCAGAGTCTCGTGGGCTACTCGGAGGCATTTTTAGGGTTTCCTAAATTCATGGAAGTTTCTTGTCAGCTTTTCAGGGGCTGGTTGCAGGAGTTTGCCAAAAAGGTTTCTCGGTCTTTTTGGGTTTTCTAAGAGCTTTGGTGGGCAGTCACTCCTATTTTTAGCAGTGTCTATTTTTAGACTTACTATTTTTAGTATGTTACAACGGCTACCCGAAATGTGCTCATTTTAACTTTGGAGTCACTATTTTTAGCAGTATGCTATTTTTAGTAAGTGCTATTTTTGGCAATAGGTTTGGAGTCGCTTACTATTTTTAGCAGTATGCTATTTTTAGTAAGTGTTATTTCTGGCAGTGGGTTTTGGTAGCAGTTCAATACTGGGTTACTATTTATAGCAATGGTGGCAGTTGCAGTGGTTGGCATCTTGATATTTTTAGTAATTGGCCTCTACACCATGCTTGGAGTTTAGAAATGGGAATATTGCAACTTAAGTTATTAAGTCATAAAGTTCAAAAGGACAAAATATAAAATATAACTTAAGTTATTATTGGTCCCTTTGTACCCCACGCCTAGACTCAACAACTTTAAGTTGTAATTAAAAAGGGGAAATTATATTTCCTAAGTTGGATGCCCAAATGGA
This sequence comes from Sequoia sempervirens, assembly GCA_007258455.2. Taxonomy (NCBI): domain Eukaryota; kingdom Viridiplantae; phylum Streptophyta; class Pinopsida; order Cupressales; family Cupressaceae; genus Sequoia; species Sequoia sempervirens. The sequence goes on along the minus strand of VDFB02006114.1, from coordinate 19,392 downwards.
GGGATAAGTGAAAACTAAGTTAAATATTATATTTTCTCATGTGTCGCATCCCCTTTTGGAGGGAAAAGGAATTCAAATTCTTGGGTCTCAAAAGCTATTTATATGCCCTCTCTTGCTCTCATTTGGTTATGCAATTTGGAGATAAAGTTATGCTACCAGATTAACACCATAGTGTTCTTTCCTGAATTTTTGGAGGACGAAAACCATCTTTAGGTTGTTGGTTTTGGATTTGAAAGACAATCCCTAACTAGTGGAGTGTGATTGCATTCAATAATCCCTATTGGAGCTTAACGGTGATGGTTTGTTTTCAGTTTTGGTTACTTATGATGAATTCTAGCTATGTTTTGGTATGATAACTATTTGTGCAGAGATTTGGGTGCATTTTGGAAGTGACTTCTTGGAGTTTCAAATTGCTGGTTGCTGTTTCCAAACCCTTGGTTGTTCCATTGTTTTACTCACGCTGATCGAAGGACCGAATATCATTTTGTGGGTGTCGGTTCATTTACTCCCTTTGCCTAGGACGGCCCCTTCTTGCAAAATTTGGGAATTTTTGAGAGTGTGGGATTTTACTTGTTGGTCGCCATCCGGGGAGGCCACACTTGTGATTGAAGGTGTATCGGGTTTCATGTCAGTGCGTTTCAGGCTTGTTGGTGGCAGCTTGCTACATGTTTTGGGTTGCCTAGCTGAGAGGAATCATTTGCAAGTGATTTGGCTTCATTTGGATGAGTATTGGGCGAGTTATGTTGTTTCTAAGGTTGCTGATTTGAGCTTCAGACCTGCTGTTCATGCATATCAGACCTGTGTTCTGATTATCAGACATATTGCAGCCTTCAGTCTGTCCCTTTAATGATCTCAAATGAGCCTATCTTGAGGTATACTTGTTCTATTCTGTTGGGGTGTTCACATACTTACATTCTATCATCTTGGGAGGGTGTTTACTTTTCATTTCTGTCATTTATCTCTCATAGCAACAATATGTAATGATCTGATTTGTTTATGTTGAGCTCATTGTAACACCATCGATAGTACCGTTCGTGAATGCTCTTGTATATGCTTGTTACTGACCCCACTAAACAAGTAGTTGCTCACATTCCCATTAAATAAGTAGTTGAGCCTTTTGCTTATCGTACTTCACTCTCGCTAAATAAGTGGTCGAGTTTTCCTTATTTCATTTCTTGTAGCCCGCTGAAAAGTAGAAGTGGTTGGCTTTGTTGCCAAGTGCTTTACTTTCCTTATTGGTTAGTTTGCCGCCAACGACTTTACTTGTTTACTTTCAACGTTGTTATTAACTTATTACTACTCACCCCACTGAAGAAGTGGTAGCTTAGCCAAGATCTTAATTGTAAGTCAACCACCATATGCTCTCACCTTGCCCACACTAGGATCTAGGTGATCAAAAAGTGGAAGGTGTTCTTTCAGTTAGTTTTATCACTTTCAATTTTTGCAACAATCCCCTTACACCGTATGCTCTCATCTTGCCCACTCCGGGATCTAGGTGATCAAAAAATGAAGGGTTGCTTTCCAATTTGTCTATCATTGCATTTTGGGCTAACGCTAATAGGTGCAAGTTGTGAAGTTTTGGAAAAAATAAGGGTGGGATTTTATAGTGGTATCAGAGCTAAAGTTCCTACCAACCTATTGGAAGATCAATAAATTTCAGAGTTATGATAATGGATATCAACAGAGTGGAAGAACAGATCAAGAGGCAGTATCAACAAAAGGCTTCCCAACTCTTTGAAGAGTATTGAAACATGTCAGATGGGTTTAGAAACACGGTTTTTTTTTACTCTTTCTTGGGTTGTGTTGTAATATTGAAACCTGAAAAATTGGGTGTGGTTAAGTACATCAGAAGAACAATGAAAGAAAAATCAAAACTTGCTATTGAAGAAGGGTTAGAGAAAAAAGTGCTTGTTTGTGGTTTACAGCCCACAAGTAAGCATAGGGAAGACAAAAATTCAGTCAACAAGCATTGATGATGGGACTAAGTCTTAAAGGAAATGAAGGTACAAACAAGGAGCACATGACACTTCAAGATGAGTGTGAGATTGAAGAAGAGTCACCTATCGAAACTATGAATGAAGAACACATGAAGTTTGAGGAAGATACCCCATGGAATTTGACAAACCATCCATGATGGATCAGCTTTAAGAAGATATGAGTTCGTTGGTTATTCCTCTAGGGGAACCTAGCATTGCTTCATCACCCTTACCTTGTCTTGGCAAGGAATCAAACGGTGGCTTGGTTGACGTTAAATTGGATGTTGTTCACAAATATGAGGGGAGTCCAAAAACTCCAGTATGTGGTAAACAAAGAGGTTTGGTTAGGACTGATTCGATATTGCAAGATATGGAGGTGAATGACTATCATGATGCAAGGGAGTTGAAGAATGATTTATTCAAAGAGACTTCAAACCATGAACAGTACAGTGATTACATCTTTCTTGAACAGAGCAACCAGCCTTATAGCCCTTGGGACCTGTTGATGCGTGTTTAACAAACACTCTAGAATAAAGAATCCAAAGACACTCTATCCTCTCTTGAAAAACTGCCTAGTATGCTCAGATTGCAAAACAGATCATACGGCAATTCCAATGTTTCATAGGTTGGGGTGTGGATAAGCTCTGTGGACGTCGTGATTTTTCCGGTTAATACAAAGGGATTTACTCTAGTAAGCTACTTAGAGAGCAAGAACTCAAATGCAGTGTTATATTTTTTTTTAATTTTCTGATTTTAGATTAAGAAGGTAAAAAGGAGCAAGGATTTAGGAATCCTATACTACTCCTACGAAATCAAGAGAGGGTAAGGATTGAGTGAAACCAAAAGACAATACTTTGTTTCACCACGCTAAACGACAACTACACAAAGCAAGTGCAATCTTCTAGGGACTTGTGCTTAAGATCTTTTTACTACGAATAACACCATCAATAGAAAAATATCATTCAAAGTAAACATTTGAAGCATCCACATCAAAAGCTCAGTCTAACTTTACACATTAAATGAAATCATCCATCCAAAGAAAGTATAAGCAAAGTTTCACTAATCTTTACTATCAATCTATCATTCCATTAACATGCATTTGAATGAAATTCTAACTTAAATCTATTCAATGAGGAAGAGAAATATGGAACCATGCCACCATTTGACAATGAAAGGATTCAAAGCATCTCATGCATTATGAACTTTATTATCAGAATAGCCTTTTGCAACAATTTCACAAACTCTCTCTCTTTATTCTTTACTATCTCTAATCTTTGCTATCTCTTCAATACTCTATTATCTTCTCCTATGTATGCTATTCTAAAAATGAGAGAATGGGAGGGGGGTTTATATAGAGTTACGGGAATACAATGGACGGCCAAGATCAAAATGAGATTAACAGCCTAGATTCAAAATAACTAAACCCTAATTAGGGTTGCCTAAACAATAATCAATTAACTACAAAGAACTCATTCACTAGGAGTTGCATCCTTATCCACTTGCAAAGCACTACGTTCGGTGAAACTAGACATGATCATGCTGACTTCTTCCATGGTGATGTCCAGCAATGTGTTAACTTTGTACTCTAGCAAGTCTAAACTTTTTGCACATTCTACAAAGGTGATCATCCATTCTGACTCTTGCAGCAGGAAGGTGTCTCAAATGGTCAGGAAGCTGAATGCATTGGTCAAATTTTCTTTCATAATTGGCCCAGCGGTGGTAGAGAATATCCTTTGAACTTTATCCTTTAAATTTTCCGACTACAAGTGTTTTCTTTGGACAATATCTTTGTCAAGCACATCTGCAGCCATTTGGAAAATCTTACTCCAAATCTCTTTTGCTTGCTCTTTAATTTTGGCGCCATCTTCCTTTACTCTTTCCAGGACTTCTCCTCGCGAGATCAGTGCATAGTACCAGTTGCTGAAATCATATGCAGCTCCAGCTTCAATAATCTTCTCATCAATCAATCTCTGCTTCGGAATGCCCTTTATCTCTCGAAGACATGGGATAATTTTATTTTGGATGTCTTGGAGGCCATCCCATGCTTCTACTAAGTTTGTAACTCGTGATAGCAGAGAGGAAGTTTGCTCATAAACATATGCCAACTTCTCTGCAAATGCCATTGCCTCTTCCTTCTTTCCTGCCATCCATTCTTTAGTTTCTCTGGCTGTAGTCAATTCCTCTTCAAAATTTCTGACTGGCTCCTATGAAGAGTTTGGAAGTGGAGGTGTTGATTGGTCACCTTGATTGAGTGGCCTGGTTAAATTTTGGATATATTCCTTCAAACGCTCAATCTCTCTTTTATATCCCCTTTTCTTCACCACTTCTTTTTCCAGCCTAGACTTGATGGTGGCAACAGAATTATTAAGGTCCTCAACTTCTTGTCCTTTTGTTGTCGGACCAATATCAATAGGTGTGATGGCATATTCATTTGGAGCAATCTCGTCTTGGGATTTATCAACTATAGGCACCGCAATTTGCACTATGCGGTTACCAGCCTCATCTCTTGGTATGGTAGAAAACTTCTTGGTAGGCTTTCTTGCAGCAACCTGTTCTAGCCTTGCCAAAAAGTCAACAGTATCATCTTCTTCTGGTACCTCTACTGGCGCCTTCATCTTTAATCTCTCTTTCAACTAATCTGGGATGGTTAACTATTCAATTCCATCCTCCTAATGATCTTGGATGTCCTGCATATCCTGAACTTCTGGCATATCTTGAATTTCTTGCACGGATGGGTTTTCCTGGATTCCCTTGAGAGCGGAAATCATTCCTTCTTCAAATTCTCCATCCATGATATCCATGTCATTTTCCAACTCCAGAATCTCCATGCCTATGGGAGAGGGATGATCATCATCTTCCAATTGCATTGGCTCCATATCTCTTTCCAAAACTGGCAAGGGAATTCTGACTTGCTCCCAAGACTCTTCTTCCATGATCAATATTTCATCTACATTTCTGGATGTAGCCGAATGAAGGGGTTTGGATTTCTGCTTCTTTTGAGTGGGTCCTTCATCTGTTGTTTTCTTCTTGTTCTGCTTTGTAGAGTCATCAATTTCTTTTCTCTTTTTCAAGTTGGCAGCATTAGTTGGTTCACCTCCATGAGATGCACCAGCATTTAAGGAACGGGATTCTACCTCACCCATCAAGTCATATGTGAATTGCACATTCCTTTGCCTTAAAGCTTGTACTTGTTGGTCTATCCACCATCTAGAATATTTAAACACTGGTTTCATGAAAATTGACAGGTCGCCAAGCTCAGGCTCAGACCATTTGACAGGAGGAAGCGGTTGCCTTTCATCAAAGCCTGGTTACATGAACAATCCATCGTCCTCTAGTTGATCAGGTACTCAAAAGAGTTTTGTTGCCTTGATCAAATCCAATGGTAGTCTTGACCACAGTCTTTTTCTAATGTCATACTCATCAGCTGCATTTGCCCAAAAATCTTCTAAGTCTATTTTGTGTCTATATTTCCTTTTGTCCACAGTTCCAATGTGATGAAGTGGATCGAAGTCAGCTCTAGGCTTGTAGGAAATGAATGGGTATCTCTATATTTCCAATCAAGCACTTTCTGCTACTTGTGTTGATGGACAAGTTTCCTCCATGTTTCCAATAAAGAGTGGAAAAGTAACAGCGACTTTCTACTTTGGCCTTTGGATACTTTGATATGTTTCCAGCTGCCTCAGGACTTCCAGTAGAACCATTTTGTTGGTAGGATAGATTGGCAATCTATATGGGCGACCTGCGAATCCTTGAATTCTAATATTTATAAATCTGGGAAACTGGATAAACCAAGATCCATACCGGCTGATCAAACTTTTGGCTTCGTGTGTAAGCCTCTGATGTGTCCCTCCTTGGAGAATTCGAGTGATATACATGAGAAAGACATCATGTGCCCTTCTAAAATGTGACTTCTCCTTCAATTGCAACTAAGGATAGCAATCGTAGGACTTAAACTCTCCTTTGCCATTGCCAACTACGCCTTTCCAAATCAGGCCAGCATATCTGGAGGTCCTTGCAAGTAGATATATGACATAGGAACTCATATGAAAGGTTTTGGTTTTCTCCAGGTTGACCAACTGCTCATCGAGTCTGTCACTGATCATTCTTGACCAATTGAACATTTTTACTCCGGACATTATTTCATCCATGAAATAATACATCCAGGTTTCAAAGGGCGTTCCTTAAGGATTGCCCACTATTCTATTCAACAACAAGACAATATCTCCGTATTCTTCTTTAAAGTCAATTTTGTGCAGCTTTTTGGGCATCTTTTTGGTAGTGGATCTAGGTTTCACCAACCATGTCTTGTTCATATTTGAGGCACATAGGTCTTGCTGATTTTCATAAAGTTTTTGTGCCTCGTCCCTGGTTCGGTAAGATGTCCTGTTGTAAACTGGAATTCCAAATGTCTCTTGTATGGCTAGCTCAGTTGAATATGCCAGTATTCTTCCATCAGGTGCTTCTATTTTCCTTTCCTGTGCATTGTAGTGCAACACACACTCTACCATGAGTTTAGGACATTCTTTTGCCGGTGGGAATCTAGCTACCTGGACAATGCCATTGCACATCATCCTTCTTGCAATTGTTGTAGGTAAAAATCCATCGCTTCCATACATCCTTTTCTTGAAATCATCAAAGTCAACATGGCTGAGGTCAATGTCTACAATGTTTTTCCATTTGAAGTTGATCTTGGACTTCGGCCGCAAACCCTTGCTAGCAAATTTCATTTTTATTTCCTCGAAAATAAATCTACAAAAAGAAATGCACAAAGGAAATATTAAAATTCAGAAATTAAACTTAAATTAATTTGAAAAATATATTCCAGCCAACTGATAAACCAAATTTTTCCAAAAAATTATGCCGGAAAAGAATGACTGAATGAAGTTCTTTTGCTAGAGTAAGGTGAAGAAGGTGAATCTGCCTGATACTCTAGAGAAAATAAAAATGGACAAGAGTACTGTGTTGGCTGGTTAAGTTTTCCTCCCTTCACTTTACTTCAAACTTCTCAACTTTCTTGCCTTAGCCAAAATTTATTCTCACTATTTTGCTTTTGCAATGTCCCCTTCTCAAATGTGATCGCTTCAATTGACCGTTGGCCTATTCTGAAGACCCGTAGGCTACTCGGAGGGTGAAATTAGGGTTTCCTATTTTTGAGGAGGTGGTTGCTTGAAGTTTGGAAATTGGATTGCGGATTCTTTCTGGGTTTTCAAAGAGCTTCGCAGTGGTATAGTCTGTTTGGTATTCTGAGCAACTTCATGAATTTACTATTTTTAGTAAATTCTATTTTTAGCAGTGACCTTGTGGATTTCAATGCTGTTGGCTCTTGTCTTCAACCAGTTCAGTTGGTAATTGGATTTTTGGCCCTTGGATGCTTTTTTTTGGAGAGATAAGTTATTTTCATATTATAATGTTATATTTAATATTATAACCCCCTTGGCCTAGCATTATAACTTCATGTTGTTTTTAAAAAGGGGACTTTATGGGTAAATGCTTCATGAGGAGATAATTTATATTTTTATGGCCAAATTAAGGGTTGGAGAAGTGGGACGCCAACTTGAAGGAAGAGATTAATTTTTATAAAGTGAAATATTGCCTTGAGAAATGGACGCCACCTTTGGAGGGAAATAAGTTGAATTCAAATTTGAAGTTTGGGCGCCCTTTTTGAAGCTTCTAGAAGATTCTCTTCAAGTCTATAAATGTTGGCTTCTTCTCTTCATTTAGACATCTCATATTTTCAGTAAAGTTATGTTGCCGAAATGGTGACAAATTGCTTCGAGGAAAGCACACCTCCTAGCTTGGCTCATCTTCTTGCTTGAAAGATAGCAACTAGTTGAGAGGTATATTGTAGTGAGTTTGTTTTCAGCATTGCATTTGAGTTTCCAGCATATTAGTTCAGTTTCCTTGCATTTAGTCATGTTTTTGGAGTTGCTGAATATCATAGCTGATTGTAAGATTTGCTCATATCTCTTGAAATAAAAATATTATCATTCTGGGTAGTTTTCCTTTGTGATTTCCAGCTTGGGGCGACCCTTCTTGGGAATTTTCAGATTTTATTGTGGTGTCTAGAATTTTATATTAAAAAATCGCCCCTCCTTGGCCGTACCATTCTGGGCTGTCTTGGGAAGTGTGCATAAAAATAATATTGCATTTTGTTAGTCATTTCTCAATCTAGATTTCATTGCCATCATTCTAGCTTTCGCTTGCATCAAGTCTCATGTCATTCTGGCAAGTGTTGAGAGAGTTGTGAGTATTTTGGTGAGTTCTAGTGTTGCTGATTACTTCATTTCAGTCGCTGGTCTGTTATATCAGTTTTGGATAAATGCAAATTTGTGAGGAGTCTGAGTCTAGAGAGGTTTGTTAAGTATTGAGGAAGTCATATATTATTGCAGCATTGAAGAACTTGAATTACTGGGATTTGGCAAGCATTCTAACATATTGTAAGCTGATTAGTAGTGCTATCAGCAATTCTCCTCTCTATCTTTCATTTACTTTATTGTACTTCCCGCTGCATAAGTGGAAGAGGCTGGCTTGCCGCCTATTTACTTTTAGTTAGTAGTTGTAGGGACCCTTTGACCATATGCTCGCCATCACTCGGCGCCATCCTTGGTTAGAGTTACTTCAGCTCATCTTGCATTAGATCCTCTGACCATATGCTCGTCTGTCTTAGACGCATTCTTGGTTAGAGTTCTCTTCCAGTTTGCATCTGCATTAGACCCTCTGACCAAATGCTCACGCCTTGCCCACATCGGGATCCCGATGTACATCCTAGTTAGAGTTGCTTCCCGCATCATTTTGGTTTAGAGCTAACCTTAACGGGTGCATGTTGATTGTAATTGAAATTGGAAAAAACAAAAAAAAATTAGTCCGGTTCTTTACAGCTTTCGAAAACTGAATGATTGAAAAATGAGAAGTAAAACCCATTTAAAGATGAAAAGTTTGATTAATTTAGCAAAATCCAATTGTTTCCATTAAATCTAGTTGAAATTGGGTCTGTACTTCTCTCTCGAATGGCAAATTTTAACTTCAACATTGGTCTCCGGGAAAGTTTCCAAGTTTGGCACCAGTTCAGTGGAGTCTTTTTTTCTTTTTCCAAAATTTGAAATATTTTTGTTTAAAGTGTTGGAAAATGAAAATTAAAATAATTAAAATAATCATTTTCATGTGTTATTTTCCAAGCTCTTTATTTTAATTAATTATGGCAATCGATTTTATTCTAAGGAAAATTTGATTTTTCTAAGTTTTTTTTATTGTCTTTTCCTAAGGAGAATTTTCTTTTCCAGTGAAATTTTGCCATAATTTTTTATAACTCCCTATGTCTAGCAAATTTTCTCATTTTCTAGGCATATCATTTAACATTTTAATGCTCCAATGTTTGGACTTAGCCAAAATTTTGATTTTCTACATTTTCCTCAAGTATGGCGGACTTGTCAAGTGGTTTGGACATGCATTTATGGACTAGGCGGACTTGACATGTGCTTTTTCCATCTTTCTTTCATGCTAGGTGAACTTGACTAAGTATTAAGCCATCTTCATGGTGGGCCATCTCTTAGGCGAGCTTGCTAGTCATTCTTTCCATTTTACCAAGGCATAGGGCGGATTTGACTCTCTCTCATGCCATCTTGTTGAGGGGCGAACTTGGCTTGTGTTCATGCCATATAGCTTGGGGCGGACTTTGCCTTCACTTGTGCCCTTCAAACTTTCTTCCAAGGGCGGACTTGGCTTTACTTCATGCCATCCAACATGGGCGGACTTTACCTTGTGCCATGCCATCTTGGGGTGGACTTTGCATGAGTCCATGCCATTCACTCTAGTCTTCAAGGCGGACTTTCCACTGCCTTGAGCCATTGCATTACCTTCCTATCGCGGACTTGAAAAAGTGTTGAGACATCCTCCATTCCAGCTTAGGTGGACTTTCCACTGTGCCATGCCATGTTTTGTTCTTCTTGGGCGGACTTAGCACATGCTTGAGCCATTAATCTTGGCGCCATCTTCCATACTTAGGCAGATTTTGCCATGACTTTCATATTGGTTATCATTCCATTTTTTTATTTTTGTGATTTTCTATTGGTTTTTTAGGACTTCTGACTGATTTTTTGAAATCCGGGCACTTTCTAAAGATGGAAACCTTGCCAGAAATAGAAACTTGTCCCAAAATAGTAACTTTCCAAAAAATAGCCCCTAAAAAATAGGAAGTCTAACATGGGCCAAAAATGCCAAAAATGAAGTCCCTAAAAAATAGGTCTAGGGTGGAGACCCCAAAAAGGTAGGAGATGTCAAAATTGACTGAAACGGCAGTCGATCTTCGTCCCTCGGGCCCTCTAAGCATTGTAATGACATTTGCACACTGATTCAAGCTCGAATTCCTAACTTGACTTGGATGACCTCTAAAAGACTCAAACTCTAAACTCTCGAACAAAGATCAGATGAAAGAGAGACGCATAATGACAAAACCCTAAAGGAGCAAAATACTAGGGTCCCCATCTGCAATGGGGCAATGTTTGATAAGGTCACAACAGGACCCGGGTGTGATGGCCCCTACATATGATGAGGATCCTAGAGGGGACATAATTCCCTTTGATCTTGATGATGTTCAAATCTTAGAGCACATTGGAGGCCATGAGGATACTGCTGAAGTAGCCAATATTGAAGAGTTTAATGATGTTCTTGAACACAAATCTGATTTAATAATGCATGGAGCTGATTATAGGCAAAGGCTTAGTGCACTTGTTGAGTTTGATCCTCATCCTGGTGTTGAGCAATTTCATCTAGTGGGTGATGAGGGACATGAGTCTAGGGACAGCCATGTAGTCATTGATGTCAAGAATCAAAGTTCTGATTTTGACATGCAGCCTGACATCAATTCACCATCTTTGCATGCTCATGAGTGGAAGGGTCACTTCTTGGTGTCCATTGAAAACGAAGTGCAAGCTCTATCTAGTTTTGACCACACACACGGTTTCATTGAAGAACTCTTTTGGAAGGCTCATATTGAAGAGAGACGGGAAGGAGTTAGGGATGGAGTCACTCTCCCTAATCTGCAACTCATCAAGGACTCTATGGACAAAATGAAATCAGAGTATTTACATTTGATTAGAGATTGAGATTATGCCTTCGAATTTGCAACAAAGACCATTAGTGCATTCCAAGAAAAAGAGAGAAAGGTTGATGAGCTTACTCTTGAGCTTGAATCAACAAAAGATATGTTGGAAAATACTTGGGTGGCACTAATGGAGGTCAAAGATGTAATGAACCGGACCAATTTTTTTTTTTTTTTCACAAAGCAATTACAATCAACACGCACCCGTTAAGGTTAGCTCTAAACCAAAACGTTGCGGAAAGTAACTCTAACCAGAATGTACACCAGGATCCCGATGTGGGCAAGGTGTGAGCATTGGTCAGAGGATCTAATGCATATGCAAAGCTGGAAGGGAACTCTAACCAAGGTTGTGTCTGGAACAGACGAGCATATGGTCAGAGGATCTAATGCAAATTGAGCTGAAATAACTCTAACCAAGAATAGCGCCGAATGATGGCGAGCATGTGGTCAGAGGATCCCTACAACTACATACTGAAAGTAAATAGGCGGCAAGCCAGCCTCTTCCACTTATTCAGTGGGAAGTACAATAGAATATATGAGAGATAAAGAGGAGAATGGCTGATAGTACTACTAATCAGCTTACAATATATCAGAATGTTAGATAAAGCCCAGAGATTCAAGTTCTTCAATGCTGCAATGTTAAACAAGACTTCCTCAACATTTAGTAAACCCTTCTAGACTCCGACTCCTCACAAAATAACTTTTCTATAGGACTGATATGACAGACCAGCAACCTAACAACTCACACAAATGCTCATATCTTACTCAAATCTCACTCAAATGACATGAAACCAAGTGCAGATTACTCTAATGATGATGGCGCCCAAGATGCATTCCTGAAACCACCCCAAACAACCATTAATTATTTTGCACGAAACCCAATGCAACCCTAGAATGGTACGGCCCAGCTGCAAGGGCGATTTTGCTCTATAAAATCGAGGACACTTTAAAAAATCTGCAAATTAGCTAGAATGGTCGCCCCTCATAAACAAAATGATAGAAACAATACCCAAAACAATAGCATTTTTATTTCAAGAGCTATAAGCAAATCTTACATTCCTCTGTGATATTCAGCAACTCCAGAAATGAGACAGAAAATGTAAACTAGAACTCCAAAATGCAAATACTCAACTGAAAATGCAAAACAAACCTATTACAAACTAATTCTCAACTAGTTGCTATCTTTCAAGCAAGAAGATGAGCCATTGCTAGGAGGTGTGCTTTCCTCGAAGCGAGTGCCTGAAGTCAATCTAGCAGCATAACAATAAGGTAGACAAAAGATCCCAAATGAAGAGCTGAGGCCTGAATATATAGACATGAGGAGAGCCTTCTAGAAACTTCAAGAAGGGCACCCAACTCCAATATGAATTCAACACTTTTCCCTCCAAAAGGTGGCGTCCTTTTTCCCTTAATAAAATATTTCACCTTTTTATAAAAATCAATCTTTCCTCAAGTAGGCGTCCTTTTTCACTTAACCCATACTTTGGCCTCAAAATATAATTTATCTCTCAATGAAGCATTTACCCATAAAGTCCCCTTTTTAAAAACAACATAAAGTTATAATGCTAGGCAAGGGGGTGTTATAATATTAAAATATAATATTATAATGTGAAAGTACTTATCTCTCCATAGAAAATGCACCAAGAGGCCAAAAATCCAATACCAATTGTATTGGCTGAAGAAGAGAGCCAATCGCACTGCCGCCAACTAGACCACTGCCAGAAATAGAATTTACTAAAAATAGTAAATTCATGAAGTTGCTCGAAACACCAAACCGACTACACCACTGCGAAGCTCTCTGAAAACCCAGAAAGAATCCGCAATTCAATTTCCAAACTTCGAGCAACAACCTCTTCAAAAATAGGAAACCCTAATTTCACCATCCGAGTAGCCTACGGGTCTCCGGAATAGGCCAATGGCCAACTGGAAAGATCACATTTGAGAAGGGGACATTACAGTCCGCCCTCCCCAAGATTGCTTGCCCTCAAACAATCGCAAATCTGGATGCTGTAAAATCTCCTCGTTCTCCCAAGTTGCATCCTCCAAAGGCAAGTTCTTCCACTTCACCAAGTACTCTTTGATTGTTCTTCTCCTTAAGGAACGCTCTCTGGAATTAATAATCTCCTCTGGAATCAAAGTCAACTGTCCTTCGTCCAAGGGAGGCAACTGTGATGAAGCAACAACATTGTGTCCAAGTGCCTTTTTGAGGCGAGACACATGGAAAACATTGTGAACCTTACTACTCGATGGTAGTTCCAACTAATAAGCCACTGCTCCGACCTTTCTGATGACTTTGAATGGCCCATAGAAGCAAGGTTTTAGCTTCTCAGCTCCACTCTTCTTGAGTGTAGACTGTCTGTAAGGCTAAAGTCGAAGATAAACCATATCACCAACCTCAAATGAACGCTCAACACACTGCCGATCAGCATACATCTTCTGCTGATTTTGTGCTATTTGAAGGTTGTTCTTCAAAGACTTCAAGATATCCTGACTTTGCTGCAACCAATCCTTGGCTTGAGGGGCTTTGCTATCACCAAACACCAAATCAGTAAAGCTAGGGGCCTCATAACCATAGAGAGCCATGAATGGGGACATCCTTATTGACATGTGAAAGGATGAATTGTAGCAATACTCTCCAATGTGGAGCCATTTCACCCATGCTCTTTGCTGCTCCAAGACATAATTTCTAAGATAACCCTCCAACCATTTGTTCACTATGTCGGTTTGACCATCAGTTTGAGGGTGATAGCTAGTGCTAGGGGTAAGCACAGTACCACTCATCCTGAATACCTCTTGCCAAAAGGTACTTAGGAACTTGCTGTCCCTATCACTCACAATATTTTTTGGCAACCCATGCAGTCTAAACACTTCATGAAAAAACAAATCTGCAACTTGAGCTGATGAAAATGTGCTATTGATGGCAAAAAAGTGAGCAAACTTTGTTAATCTGTCCACTACAACATAGATACAGTCTTTGCCTCGAGCCTTTGGCAACCTTGTGATGAAGTCCATTGATATGCTTTCCCATTTTTGGTTGGGAATGGGAAGAGGTTGCAGCAGACCAGCTGGAAGAGAATGCTCATTTTTGTTCATCTGGCAAGTGGGACACTCCTTGATGTAGCGTTGGACTTCCTCTTTCAACCCCTTCCAAGAAAACCTCTCTCGAATCTGCCTATATGTTTTGAAGTAGCCTTGATGACCAGCAAGTGGGATGTCATGGAAAGTCATCAGAATCTTCTTTTTGAGCTTAGAATCGGTCACTAGAAAGATCCTTCCCTTGTAATGTATCAAACCATCAACCACTTTGTATCTTTCATCATTGAAAATACCTTCAATGATGCTGGTTGCAAATTGATTTTTGGCATAATCAGCAAGCAACATCTCCTTCCAATCAGCAGTAAGCTCACACATTGAGCTCAAATGAGGCCTCCTAGATAGAGCATCCACCACAACATTGTTTTTCCCCTTGACATACTCAATGTCGAAATCGTAAGCTTGAAGCTTACTCACCCACTTCTGTTGTCTTTCATTCAAATCCTTCTGATGCATGAAGTGCTTGAGACTATTGTGATCAGTCTTGACCACAAACTTGCTCCCCACCAGATACTGTCTAAACTTTGCTAATGCATGCATGATTGCAAGCATTTCTTTGTCATAGATGGAATAGGTCCTTTCAACACCCCTTAGTTTCCTACTTTCAAACACAATGGGATGCTTATCTTGCATCAAAACAGCCCCCAACACCTTCCCCTGATGCATCACACTATAACTCGAAAGGCTTGGAGAAATCTGGTATGGCCAACACTAGACATGAACTCATGATTTTCTTGAACTTATCAAACACACTTTGAGCCTTTTCTGACCAAAAGAAAGCTCCCTTATTGGTGAGGTCAGTAAGAGGAGCAACACTTTGAGAGTAGCCCTTCACGAATCTTCTATAGAAGCCACAAAGGCCCAAGAACCCCTTCAAATGAGTCAAGTTTTTTGGAGGTGGCCAATCAACTATTGCCTTGATCTTTTCAGGATCAACCTTCACTCCATCAGCGCTGATTATATGACCAAGGTAGAGCAGCTCCTTCACTCCAAATTCACATTTGGACTCTTTGGAAAACAAGCTTTCTGATTCAAGAATGCTAAGCACTTCCTCCAAGTGCTTGAGATGTTCTTCCCATGTCTTGCTGAAAATGAGAATATCATCAAAGAAGATCAACACAAACTTCCTCAACTGGTTTAAACTTCTGTTCGCCTTCAAGGCGGAAGGTGGCGGGCATTGATCAGCCCAAAGGCTTGATAGGCTTCGAAATATTTATTAATGTCATACCTATTACTATCTTGTATTTGCTTGTTTGCCCTAGAATTCGATTGTTGATTAGGTTTAGGGTTTCTTCTTTCCAAAAGGAATGTGTTTCTCTAATGAAATAATCCTAGATTGAAATCTGCATTCACAAATTCAAAAACATTTCCACATACACATATCTGTTAGCAATAATATCTAGATATCCACAATATATTCATAAACATAAATCAATTAATGAAGACATAAGAGGAGTGCCATAGGTGGATCCGCCCTGAAGCCCTCATGTAAACTCAAGAGGTTTTCCATCACAATCCTTCTTGCCTAGGGGCTTAGTACCTGCATACTCCACTCATGGTAACACCTCAGAAGACACTCGTCCTATTAGGGGAGAGGAACCATAGAGTCCAAGTGGCCTAAGGCCTACCACCTTCTCTTGCCCAATCCCGTATCTTGGGCCTAAGGGGCAGAGACCTAGGTGGGACCCCCATCTTTCTATAACCCAATCCCTAGTCAAGGGCCTAAGGGGCTACAAAGCCCAATCCCTTGTTAAGAGCCTAAGGGGCTGCAAAGCCCAATCCCTTGTCTAGGGCCTAAGGGGCTGAAAGTGGGGTTTTTAGGCAATCCAACTTTACCCATGTTTCGTCGATCCTAATAGGTTTACAAGCACATAGTAGACAATCTTTAAACAATCGGATATATTTGCATTCATCCAAGATTTATTTCATGCCTATAATCAAATATATTTTCATTTACCAATGGTTCTTTAAGTTCATCATTTCCTATGATAATTCTCATTATGATAAGATTAAAGGATGTCATTATATCAATAATCAAATTAACAATATCTAGTTCTTATATTCAAAATATGCTAAATATTATTGCTAAGTGAATACATCACCTGAGTTGTCGTATCTCTCCATGTTTTTTTGATTCCTTACTCGCCTCCTTCAACCTTATGAGGACAATTCTACTTTTATATTAAATTGTCATCATTACTTATAAGGCTTAATAATAAGTATCATTATTGTATAATCATAAATTATGTGTGTGTATATATATATATATATATATAATCTTTAGAATACCCATCTTGACCTGAATATGCATATCATATATATACATATATATATATATATATATAATTCAATATAATCTGAAATGATAGAGTAACTAGATTATTTAATACACTCTAAAACGTAACATTACTTACCCTTTCCTTTTATCTTCCCAATTTTCTAATCGATCTGCTTGTATGTTCTTTATTTTACTTATTTTATTTGTCTTGTTTCCTTTTCTTTACTCCCATCGATGATCTTAGATAATTATTAGAGACTGGGTTTTAATGTTTTGCTGATTGTAATATTCTTGTAATATTCTCCTCCTTTCCCCTTGTCTTACCTTATCTTATATCTTCCACTTTGGAGAGGAGATGCCTTTTCAAGGTGGAGTCATGCCTTCTTGTTTAGATCGCTGCCTTCCTTCATGACTTAATCGCTGCCTTATGTTTGCAGCTATTAGCATACTTTATATATTTTAAATGTTTCTTGTTTATTATATTTTGATTTGATTGTAACATATTCAAATATATATATAAATATAAATAAATAAATATATATATATATATAAAATTAGGATTATAATAATATTAAATTTAGACATTTATTTTTAATGGTTATTTATTTTAATATTGATTTTATATACTCTATTTAATATTTATTATATTATACTGATTATAATAATATTTAAATTTGTATTTATATTTGCCATTTGTTTATTTAGTCACATATTTCAGTACTATTTCTTTTATTATTTCTTTATTATTATTATAGTAATTACTAAACAATATATGTTCGTTTAATGACATGTATATTATAATATCTATTATATTTATAATCATAATTGTAATATTATTTTGGTAATCATAATTATAATGAGATTGCTAATATTTATATTTTGGTATGACAACATTAAATTTAATACTTATAATTATGATAAAATAGTTAATGTCTTTGACATGTATTTTGTTTATCTCATTTTCTATGCTTCGTATTGCAATGCTACTAATTCGGGGGACATGACAATGACCATAGTGGCATCTCAATTCGGCCTTCAACATCCAACCCTCTTCATCCCAACATAGTAACCCGACCTCAAATCAATTTTTGAAAAGAACTTGGCACCATGTAGCTCATCAATGAGCTCATCAATTCGAGGAATAGGATACCGATTCTTTATTGTGCTTTGATTTAAGGCACGATAATCTACACATGTGGATGGTCCCATCCTTCTTCTTCACAAGAACTATTGCAGAAGCAAAGGGACTCTTGCTTGGGCGAATGAAACCCATCTCCAAGAGTTCTTTTATGTTTTTCTCGATCTCATCCTTCTGCTTCTTAGGATACCGATATGGTGTTGTGATGATTGGCTTGGCCCCTTCTTTGAGTTCAATGACATGCTCAGCTCCTCTTTCAGGAGGCGGCCCAGGAGGTAAATCAGCAAACACCTTACTCCTCTTGGTAAGTATAGACTGGATGTCTGGAGGATAGTCCCTCTTTGTCTCAACTGGACTAGCCGGAAGAACCATGCATTCCGCAACCCACTCAACTTGATCGTGCCGAATCAGCCTCTCCATTCTTTTGAATGAAACAATTCGAGGACCTCCATTGGACATTCCTCTTAACACCACCTTCTTTCCATCGGATTGGAACTTGAGCTCCATGGTTTGTAAATTGAGAGAGATTTCACCAAGTGAGCGCAACCATTGTATATTAAGTACTGCATCTGCGTCACCAATAGTAACTACATAGAAGTCATCTTTGACTTCATAGTTGCCTAACTGCATGGACATGTTAGGAACTCTTTGGTTGCAGGAAATATGAAACCCATTAGCCACCATGACTTTGAAGCCTTCAAATTCTTCAGTTTTGAGACCTCTCTTTGCAACCACTCCTTCGTCAATGAAATTATGTGTGGCCCCAGTGTCAATCAAGGCAACAATTCGGTGACCTCCAACTCCAGCACGAACCTTGAAAGATTCGTTCTTTTGCAAACTAGAGAGTTGGGCAATAGGGGCCCCAACTCCTTGCTCATGATTGGACTCTTCTGGAGCTCTCTCTTCCTCGCTGTCCCCAAAATAAGACTGCTGATCAGACATATCAGATTCTGATCCATAGTCTGATTAGGCCCCTATTTGATTAGAACGCCCTCTTCCAGGACATCTATGACCCTTGGTCCAAGGCTCTAAGCATGTATAACACTTGCCCTCCTTCCTGAGCTGTTCACGCTGCTCTTCAGTCAACTTGGGTGGAAACTTCTTGTGCTGATTTGAAAAATGTCTCTTATCCTTCTTGTGGCCAAAGGGCTTTGGCGGAAATTTAGGCCTAGGGGCTGATAACTCCATACTTCGAGACTTCTTGATTGCTTCTTCAAGACTTGGTGGATCAAAAGCTTTAACCCACCCTTTCAAGGGTTCAACCAAACCTTCAGAAAACAAAACAACCAACCTTCTCTTAGTGATGTTGGGCACTATCACGGAAAGTCTTTGGAAGTCAGCTATATAAGAATCCAAGGAGCCATGCTGCTTCAGTTGTGCAAGCTCACGGAATCTCACTTCAGGATCCTTAGTGTTGAACCTATCAATCAGCTTATTGGTGAATTCACCGTAGGTTTGAATGAGGTTATGGCCAAGCGTGACCAAACCATGGTACCACCACTCATGGGCAGCTCCCTCCAAATGAAGCGTTGCAAATTTGATGGCATCTTCTTCTGGCATGGGACGAAGTGAAAGGTAGTTGTCTAACTTCTGAACCCACGATCTTGCTGAACACTTATCACTTCCATCGAAGTGAACCAATGACACCTTCCCAAGGGCTTGTTGATAATCAGTTCTAGGAGCCATATGAGCACGGTTATCAACTCTTCCTCCGTTTCTTCTGTTTCTTTGGTTCAAGAATTGATCAAAGGACCATTGGTCTCTAAGATCAGGGGGTAAGGTGGCATACTCCAAGTAGGCTTACCTGGCA
>VDFB02006112.1:254864-271856 GCA_007258455.2 Sequoia sempervirens | reverse complement strand
GGGCAAAATGTAGACACGTCAAATTGACATAATGTATTCAACTAGGTCATATTCATCCATTCGTAAAATAAATCAAGTTTATTTATCAATCTCCTAAAGTCATCAGTTTAAATCAAATAAATCAACTTGATCCCATCACCCTCATTTTAATTAAATAAATCAAACCTTTTATTTAATTAAATCCAAATCATTTTCCATCCTTTTCTGATTTAAATAAATCAAATATTTAAGTCAAAAGTCAAAATTCTAATCAGCATTAAATCAGCATAATCATCATCTATTTAATTAACCCTGATTAAATATCTCACCCACTTGCATTCTCTAGATTTGGCCACTTGCACATGAAATTGCATTTAATTGATTTATCAAAATCTTTATTTTCAACTTGGCATTAAGGGAGAATATTCTCCAAGTTGAATCTCCCCCCAAGTGGACATGTACACCCAACAGAGCATTTATGAGGCCTTACATGTCTCTTACATGTCCCTTCCAAAGTCAAACTCAACATTTATTGGAAAATTTGAATTCAAATTTTCCCTCTCATGGGCACTCTTCCCAAATCTTGCACATACATTGGCCTATCACATGATGACAAGTGTCCTTCTTTCATTTGTCTAATCTTTGTCCCACATTGGTCTCTCTTCAACACTTAGCATTTTGAAAATCTATAAATAGAGGCTTCATCTCTTATCAAATCCTTCACCATCTCTCCACAATTTTATGCAAGGTTACTCTCTTCATTTGAGATTTGATCTTGTTCATCATCACTCCATCATCTCATAGCATTTTCATCTTAAGCTTTGATCAAGGATTGGGAAAGGGTCACTAGCACATGTGACACCAATCCACTATGGAATAGAGTTTTGACTATGCTTTTATATGCTTACATTTGATTATCTTTGTTTATCTAATTTGCATGTTTCATTATAGTCAAGTATTTCATAGGGATTTCAAATCTAATGTTTTGCAAAGGACTAACATGATGATATTATGTTAAAATTGTTAACATTTTGCAGATTTGATGTCCACAACTTTTAACCAAAAATTACTAAAGGAAAGAAAAATGAAAATAAAGAAGACATCTAATTACAAACATAAATATGTATCAGAGATTCCTTGAAAAAAATGAGAAAGAAAATATTGCAATAACTTTGGAAGCACATAGACTTCTAAATAATCTTCACTTTAAGATAAATTAAAGAGGTTATGAACACAAAGAAGTTGATTAAAGAACAAAAAAACTAGCTTCTAGGAAGAAATTATTGACATAAGAATAACAAATCTTTTTTATTGAAATGAAAGGAGCACAAAGAATCCCTTTTTCCCCTACAAAACTCCCCATCTAGAAGATAAAAAATATCTCCTTTTTATAAATAAAACTTACTTTTATAACGTTTTCCCCACCTTCCTGGACTATTTCTTGATTTTTTTTTTGTTATCATTTTCTTAAAGTTTTCAAATTCCTTCAACCATGCATTGAACCCTTTATTGATTTTGTATCAAAGAATTGTTGGAGTCACTCACACTTTGATACCATGTTGGAATGAGAAAATAGGATACAACCAATATTTAGGATTTGCAACACCAAATCACCTTTCACACACACAATAGAAAATTTATGACAAAAGGTGTTATTCCACCAATCAAGAATACAATCTGATACAAAATGATTTGATGCCTTAGAAGATGTAAGAGAAGCCTTTCTTATATAGAAAATGTGAGAAATATGATTATACAAGATCATGACAAGTTTCTTAATCCTATAATTATATGAGACAGTTCTAACATAACAAATATAAAATAACCTAGGACACTAGAAGTAAATGACATAAGATAAGATAAGATCTCATCAATAAAATCAAGACTTCTATAAATATTCTTAAGATCTAAGTAAACTTAACATGTGAATAGGACCTAGTAGGTGAGTTAATTAGATAAAATAGCATATTCACACAAACAAAAATTTCCTAAACTCGTAGATCTCTAATAAATTCTCCCAACAAGGTTTGACCTCAATTTGGAAATATGACCATGGGAAGAGAAGGAACTAAGAATGTGATCCTCTACATTACACATCTCCTTCCCCTAAAACTGCATAAATATATAACTATCTCACATGAGGTGACCATCATCAATTCCCACACTGTTATTGTAGACACTTAAAAATGTCCTGGATGATATATCATACACTTGAATCAGATATACTAACATCATTTCATCCTAAAACCCATCCTATTTTCACTTGATTGGTTAAATTAGCCTAGCTATTTAATTAATTGTATCATTTTCATCTATTAATCTAATTCACCTAATTAGGTTAATTCACCCCCTCTTGCACTAACCTTTCGTCATATTAAATTGGATAAATCAAATTATCTAATTTAATCCCTAAGTCCTCTTATTTAATTAAATAACCCTAAAGCTATTTAATTAAATATCATATCACATCCCCCTTTTTAATTAAATCATTTATTTAATGAATATCATTTAATTCCTCTAACTTGTATAATTGAAACTTTCTTTAATTATCAAATTATTAATTAATTCTAATCCTCCCACTTGCAAGGGAATATTCCTTGAGAATATTCATCCTTTGCAAATTCCTCCAAAAAGGAATATTCTCATGGAATATTCCTTCCCCTTTGCATAAAATTTGGTTTTAATTAACTAAATATCTAATTTTCCTGACCCATGAGAATATTCTCTTTCTTTACTCATTTGAAAAAGGGAATATTCATTTTTATAACAAACTTTCAACAAAGCTTCTTGTGCAAGTTTTGAAAGTGTGTTTGTTTGGATGAATGTAAGCCCTTGATTAAATATCATCTTGCATCCTCAACCCTTTATGGGAATCCATGATCCATGCATCCATCTTCCTTCCATTCTGACCGTTGATTGATCCTTTTGATCTTGACCATTAGTTTCATTTTTCCTATTCTATAAATAGAGCTTGCATCTATTGAATAGGGGTTCACCTTTTCAAAGAAAACTTATGTTGTTTAAAATCACATCTATTTGCACTCATATTTTATGTTTTAAAAGTATTTTAGTTTATTTTACATGCATTTTGAGCTTAGCTTCCATTAATGGCTTCCATGGTAACTTAGGTGCATCCATTTATCATCTCTTGAAACTAGGGTTTAAATCTTTCGAATCTTGCATACATTTAGAATAGCTCTTTGCATACATTCACATTGATCATCTTAGCATTCATCATGTTAAAATATCTTTCATCATGTTTTATCACACATCTCTTATTGGTTTCGTTGATTCTCTTCAATATAATCGGTTGAAACAAGCTCATTATCCAAGGGATTGGGAAAGTGTCACCATTCCACATCAATGCGACACCACTGGACCCCAATAGGATAATTTTCAATGGCTTAGAATAGATGTTTGTGAAGCTTTCATATTTTAATATGTTATTTTTAATGGCTTCTTAGGTTAGTTTACATTGAATGATCTTATTGGATTGATGCTTAGTGGTTTAAGTATGCTTCAAATCTGTATGGATGAAGTGTAGTTAGCCCATACTACGTCATCAGTCAAAATCCTATACAGCTAAAATCCAAAAAAAATGGAAAAATGTATAGTCAAAATTCAAAACATCCAAAACACATCAAAATCCCTAAACATTTCAAAACATCAAAAATCCAAAAATAGTACCCTATCGAATGACGAGTCTTTGAGATTGAACGTAGGCAAGGCCATCATTCATGTGCCCTTGAGACACCCTAGGTCAATCTTTATGAGTCTATCATAATAAACTGACAATCCTTCAACTGTTTATTTCTCATCATCAATAAGTCGAGTCAGTTGAACTACATGGTCTCTATATGTATAACGTAGGCAAAGATAATCTTTGGTAAACACTCAAGGCCCCTAGGATAGTATTTTAGGTTAGGTTATTGGTATAAATATCGTAAAACCCCAAAACATTTGAAAACTTAGAAAACACAAAAACATTTGAAACCTTTGAAAAAACCCCAAAATATTTGAAAACTTAGAAAACACAAAAATATTTGAAAACTCGGAAAACCCCAAAGCATTGGAAAACTTAGAAAAAACCCTAAATAGCCTCAAATAACCAAAAACCAAAACATTCACATAAACTTTCAAAAAGACCAAAAATAGCCTCTAAACATTTTCAAAAACACCAAAAACATTGAAATATTCTGGAAAACTCAAAAGCATCCATCCCATTTCTCTTTCACCTGCAATAAAACTTCATCCATAATAAATCAACCATCATCTCCAAACTTTGGTAAAACAAATAGAAAACAAGTATCACAAGTTGTAAAGTGAGAACCTAAGTGTCAAAATCTAAAGTCTAGATCATAGGTAAATAATTCAGTGGAGTTTGTATCATCGGCTTATCACACACCTCATCCTAATTAAACCATCTAATCAACATGTCCTAGGATGAATCCTTCCTACAATAGACATCAACATCAAAAATCACCTTAGCTATGTTAAACTGGCAAGAGATATAAATACCACTAACTTTTTTCCTTTGATCCTTTATTATGATTTATCTTATTGACCCATTCTGAGGACCTCTTGATGATGTCCATCAAAATGATTTAGAGAGAAAGGAATAGGGAATCGATCATTATCTTTCATTTTCTATGCTTGTGTGTATTCTTGTAAAATAATATTGGTGCATACTTACTTAGTTGTGCTTAGGGAAGTTGTTTGGAGTAGATTGTTGACTATTGTGTATGCTTTGGTCCGATATATTCTAAACTTCTAAACTACATTTTGATGAGGTTTTTGTATGTCAAGATGTGAACAAGAACTGTCCTATTTGTTTGTAGATCCAAATTTCATTACACTAGCTACAACGTCATCCTGGTTATCAATACTATTGGAAATTGTGCCTCAACTTGCTGGCTTGTATCTCTGTTCAAGTCTTCATTGTCGGTCGATCGCTGGAGTTCCTAAGTTTGTAACCTTGTCATAGAGTTTGGAAGTTTTGTAACTTCCCGACTAACCAATCTCCTTCATTGTCGTGACATCGGTGATTTCTGTAACTTAAGAACCTTTTGCGGAGTTTGGAAGTTTTGTAACTTCCCAACTGACCGATCTCCTTCGTTGTTGTGGCATCAGTGATTTTTGTAACTTAATAACCTTGTCGTAGAGTTTGTAAGTTTCGTAACTTCCCAACTAACCGATCTCCTTCATTGTCGTGGGGATTGGTAAATTCATAACTTGTATGTGGGAGTTATGAAGTTTCAGTTTTCTCCGACTGGGTGATAGTGGTATCAGCTTGTAGCGGGGATCGGTAAATTCATAACTTGTATGTGGTGGTTATGAAGTTAACATTTTGAGTGATGCATCAATGGGTGTTCACTTTGGTGGGGCCATGTCGATGGTTGGTTTAACCACGGGTGTACGAGTGAGTTGGTAATCAAAAGGGCTAACTCATGGATACCTAAAGTCTTCGAGCTTTTATTTATAAACTAATGACTATTAATATTCCCCGTCAATGTGGGATAATGTCATCGGTTGAGCTTCTTGGTGGTTGAGCAAACTGAATCGGTTTGGACAGTAGATTCTAGGAAATCGAAGGATCAAAGTGAGTATAGTAAGCAGACCGATTGGGATTGTGTGTAGAGCAAGAAGAAAAAGGTTGGCATCAGTTGAATGGACTGTATGTTGAAACAACATTGTAACAATGTTGCGATTGACTGTGGTTGGCTGATTGTAATTCTACTGTGTAATATCAGAGAACTAATATCTGTGAAGGAGGGATCTGTAACTTTATTGTAATTTGTTTTTATTGTGAATAAAGTGACTTCTCTTTGGTGGTGGGTTTTTCTCCCAAAATGGTTTTCCCACATAAATCAGGTGTCTATTCTTTGATGATATTATTGTCTATTCTTTTAGGTGTGAATCTTAATGCTCTGTAATCTTGAAATTAAAATTACTCCTACATTATTTTCGTGTGAATTGACATTAGGAAAGCAATTTTCACACTAGAGTCTTTCCTTACAAATACTAGGATGCATCATGCCTATGTGTTATATCAAACATAAGGAATGACAGAAAATCCCAATCCAATATATGAGAAAAATCATTCGCCTCATCAGCATATCTAATAAAGTCTCGGTGGATCATGGAATTGTTGGACTTACTGAATCAATCTTCAAAATTAATGGTCAAATCATTCTTCTATCTTCTTTCCATGCTAACCCATTATCATGACAGTCAACAAAAATTCCATCATGCATCCATCCTACATCCACAAAATCATTAGTATACATGCATCTCACATCATCATAGCATATCATAATAATGGAAAACATAATCCACTACATTATCATTATCACTTAAGTTGTTTTAGATAATATAGATTTGTTATTCTAAGCATCTTAATGCATTGCATAAACATTCATAACATACAAAATATAAGCATCATCCATATGGATACATACATCATGACATCATAAATTGCATGGAAAAGTACACAAAAAGAAATGTGTCCATCCATACATCCCACATAAGCATATCATATCATCTACATATCACAACATCCCTCCCATAACATATCATACAAATATACTAAAAAAGAAGGTAACACATCCATTGCATCGATCTCATAGGTTGTGCATGTCATAAAAATTGCATCATCACATATCATATATAAATAAAAGAAGTGCATCCGTCACATTGCATCCATACATATAATCATAACGCATAAGCATCGCATCATGGATCCAAATCATCTCATATATATCAAAAAAATGATTATCTTGATACAGTATTCGAATTAGTGTTTGTATATCAATCAAAAGTACAATATCCACGAGGCTACCAAAAATGAGCCTATGAATGTATATCTGTATAAATAATCAGGAAAATAATCAAAAAGTGTATACAAAATAGCTAGCCTTGGTGGCTACTCAACTCCCCTCTAACTAATGGTTGATCCTCAGCCCTGGGATGTTCCTTGCTCCTCTGTGAAAAATAAAGTTTCCCCATCGCCTGAGGGACATCTCTATGATAATGTATCGTATTATGTCACTTTTGTGATGGCCTCTCTATACATCTTAGTAGAAATTGTCCATCCCTGAGCAGCTATTGTCACTGCCTCAAGCTACTACCTCCGCCCAATCTCCTGGGCCAGTTGTTTGGTTGTTGTCGCAATTGAACCTCGTGATCTCTCTGAGTAGTCATGTCCTATAGCTACTGCTATAGTTGATCCCTCTCTACCTACAACTAGTCTCTCTTAATTGTAAGAGCCTATATATGTTCCTATACATGTGCATCTAGCTATAGGGGTGGAGGAGGCGGTGGTGCTCCCAAAACCTATCCATCTTACTACCCTAGGTCTTGGTGACCCTGATCTGGCTACAATCGATGCCCATCCCCTAGCACCTATGTTTTTTCCTGCTCTAGCTAGTCCTACCCTCTACCTTGGACCCCATCTTTGCCTCCATCCCATCCACCATCTTGGCCTCGGCCTCTTCCTTTTCCTCTACCTCTGGGGTATCCCCCATTAGGTTTGTCAGGTGCACAGGTTTCCTAAACCATGCATCATATGTTGGTGTAGTTCCTGCATCTAGTATACCTTGGTCATAAGCCCACAGCTAAGCGATGAGTTGTCTGAACCCATCAACCGCCATAGTGGGGTCAATTTGTGTTCTCCACTGGACCTCCTGTTGTGATCTCACAAAGATTGTTGTATAATCATCAAGAGGTACATCTTGTACCTCCCTAAACTTTCTAGCAACACAGCCTAAGAGATACCGCTCAATCATGGTATGCTCCCACCCCTACAGATAGTAGGTTTGTTAGGAAAAGTACAACTATTGTTGATTGTTGTACCAAGCCAGAGCTTGCATCCACGACCTCCATAAAAAAAATGGTCATATCATCAATGACCCTACACCAGTAGGGTAAACTTGTCGGCCCTGTATGTTGCAATGTCATCAAAACCCTATATCTGAAGACGATGGGCTCATCCTCATTTATATTTTCTGGAAGAACAAGTGGTATCAGCATGATAGTGTGCTCATATGCCCAAATGTGGAGCAACGTAACACCTACTTCGATGCTTCTGCCCTTGCAATACACAACCTGGTGCATGTCGTGGTACAAGGACACAAGAAGAACTGGACCCTAGGCATACATAATGATCCTTATAATCATAGCCTTCCATGCCACCCCCATCTCGGATTGAAGCATCTGCCTCGTCTGTCGGGGAAAATGATGCTAGAAATTAGTGTTGTAATGAACAATCTAAAAATGGGCACCCGCCCATGGTATATATCTAGGTCTATCTGCTAGCTCACCAAAATAATTTGACATTTGTGTAAAAGAGAGCAACATGCATCTCTCCCAGCATCAGTGTCATAGATGGCATTCTCTCCATGTATCAGTAATCATAGTATACACCACACATTCTCAAGTGTGATGGTCACCTCACTAGCGGGCAAGTGAAATGAAGATGTCTCATTGTGCCACCTCTCAATCAGTGCCATCATCATGGCAAGATGGGTCTGGACCTCGAGAAAGAAAGCATTGAAGCCTAACCCCAGCATCCCCAGCCACTCTACCTCTAAGTCATCAAAGTCTCTAGTTGATGCCTAAATATTAGACTGATGCTCTCGCGACGTCAATGGTGGTAGATCCTCATGCACGCATAGCACACACAACGTCAATTTTCCAAAAAGTTAGAAAAATGATCAAAGTCTAAGATTTTGCATCCAAAAACATCAAAAGCGTTGCTAAAATTAATAGGGTCATTGATTTTGATGTGTGTTGTTGTATAAATTTCAGGGATGTATTGCTAGTTTAGCGAAGTGTGTCGCATTACTCAATAGAAAATCAAAATTTTCATGTGTCACTCAAGCAAAAAACTTGGGTGTGTCTCCATTTGCTATGAGCATCGCCCACCGCTTTTGAGTGTCACTCAACCTAAATATCCTATGCATCTCCATATTAAATTCATGATACCCTAATCAAAAGCGTCACCAGAGCAAAAAATGGTAGTGCGCTACTAAACAGAAGGTGCATTGCTATAAAATCAATAGCAACGCTTCTAAATCTTTTTGTGCATCACTCTATAGTGATGCTCCTAAAAGCCTAGTTTTGATGCACTATTAAATGCACCTAAATATGAAATTGAGGCAAGTTTCGAGTCGCATATCTGAGGTCCTACATCTACTCAGCACTAGTACTCTTGAACCCACTATGAAAGATGAAGAGGAAGCACATGGTGAGCCATTTTGCTAAGGTGTCAGAGCTCTAAATTCACAAAATCTCTAAAGGTTGAATGCACAAATGAATTGGAAGTGCAACCCTTCTCACCTATTTAAGCCTAAAAATTAGGGTTTTTTGCCCTAATTCGAGCCAAAAGCTAAGGTTTTGGCTTGTTTTACCTATTTCCACCTTGTGCAGCCTATTTTGAGCCATTTTTTGTGTTTTTGAGGCCATTTTTGGCATCTTGGGGCTTGTTTTGGCACTTGAACCTATATGTTGCCTTTATTGAGAAATCAACCCAAAATTCAATATTTTCACTTGATCTCTCGAAGGGTCATGGAACCAACTTATTTCTTCCACTGAGGCAACAATGAGGCATCCAAAAATTAGATTTTTTTTTATCTAAGCAATAGTTTTAATCTGAAAACTGTCAGTCTTTGAACCAATGTAATAGGTACCTCTCTTCAAAGAGGGGGAAAATGTAGACACTTAAAAATGTCTTGAATGATATCATATACTTGAATCCGATATACTAGCATCATTTCATCATAAAACAAATCCTCTTTTCGTTTAATTGATTAAAATAGTCTGGCTATTTAATTAATTGCATCATTTTCGTCTATTAATCTAATTGACCTAATTAGCTAGTTAATTCACCCCCTCTTGCACTAACCTTGCATCCAGTTAAATTGGATATAAATTAAATTATCTAATTCAATCCCTAAGTCCTCTTATTTAATTAAATAACTCTAAAGCTATTTAATTAAATATCATATCAGATCGAGCCCTTTTTTATTAAATCGGTTATTTAATGAATATCATTTATTTCCTCTAAATTGCATAATTGAAAATTTGTTTAATTATCAAATTATTAATTAAATCTAATCCTCCCACTTGCAAGGGAATATTCCTTGAGAATGTTCCTCCTTTGCACATTCCTTCAAAAAGGAATATTCTCATGGAATATTCCTTCCCATTTGCACATTAAAATTTGGTTTTAATTAACTAAATATATAATTTTCCTTGCCCATGAGAATATTCTCATTCTTCACTCATTTGAAAAGGGGAATATTCATTTTTATAACAAACTTCCAACAAAGCTTCTTGTGCAAGTTTTGAAAATGTGTTTGTTTGGATGAATGTAAGCCCTTGATTAAATATCATCCTGCATCCTCAACCCTTTATGGGAATCCATGATCCATGCCTCCATCTTCCTTCCATTCTAACTATTGATTGATCCTTTTGATCGTGACCATCAATTTCATTTTTCCTATTTTCTAAATAGAGCTTGCATCTATTGAATAGGGATCCACTTTTTTAGAGAAAACTTATGTTGTTAAAAATCACATCCATTTGCACTCACATTTTATGTTTTAAAAGTATTTTAGGTTATTTTACATGCATTTTTAGCTTAGCTTCCATTAATGGGTTCCATGGTAACGTAGGTGCATCCATTTAACATATCTTGAAACTAGGGTTTAAATATTTTGAATCTTGCGTACATTTAGAATAGCTTTGCATACATTCACATCGATCATCTTAGCATTCATCATGTTTTATCACATATCTCTTATCGATTCGATTTCATTGATTCTCTTCAATAGAATCAATTGAAACAAGCTCATTATCCAAGGGATTGGGAAAGGGTGCATTTCCACATCAATGAGACACCACTCCCCCAATAGGATAAGTTTCAATGGCTCAGAATAGAAGTTTGTGAAGCTTTTGTATTTAAGTATGTTAGTTTTAATGGCTTCTTAGCTTAGTTTACATTGAATGATCTTATTGGATTGATGCTTAGTGGTTTAAGTACAGTTTGAATCTGTATGGATCAAGTGTAGTTAATCCATACTACGTCATTGGTCACAGTTATAATAAAACATTCCTTCATAGAATCTTAGATTACCACCATCACTGAATAATATTCTAATGTGATAATAGGAGCTACAACATGTATGTCTGGTAGTGATCTCTTTTTTGATGGTTCTCCCTTTAGGCTTAATGGACTTAGTTCCAACATTTATTTGGTACCAAATACTCTAATAGAGATGTTGAATTCCTAGAAACATCATTCTTCTACCTAGATCTTTATCCATCTTTGGAGCATGTTGTCTCTTACTACCTTCTAGCAATGGTTAACAATGGACCAACATACTACCCAAAAATAACTTTGATCACACAGACAATTATAATGTCTAAGATAAAATATCCATAAGGTTGTGGAACAAGACCAAACATTCCCAACTTCTCAATAAGAAATTGTAGGAAAATTCCACCAAAATTGACCAAAAAAAAAATTCAATAGGCACAATAAGAGGAATAACAGAGCCCAAGACTGACTTAACTAACTATGGCCCAAAATTTAGATGTAGAAGAAAAACATTGGCCATGATAAAATAAAAAATGTTGCCCACCAAAATGTCAAAAACCCTCTGCCCTTGTAGACACCAATGTCCAAAGCAATGAAATTGATCTTTTTTATAACAATTACTGAGAGTGTAATAGTGAAAACCCCAAAAAAAAGACTAAAGATCCTTATTGATAATCCCTTGATCCTTGTAAATTGATATTTCAATAGCATCATCAACAAACATGAAATGCCATTTCGGTTGATTCGATAATGGCATTTGAAGGAACACTCACTATGAAATGAGCAGCTCTAGATCATATTCTAATTCTAGTAGTTTTTCAATCCTTTGTCTAATTTTAAATACTCATGTTCTTATCGGCATCGGTATTCACTCACTTATTCCTTCAATTTGATTAATTCTCCCATTAATGGAAACGCTAAAGAGGTGATATGTGGTTTTCTCAAATGATGCAAGCATTAAGACATTGTCTTCCATCTTGGAAATGCCAAACCTTGTTATTCCTTAGCAATTCACCTAACTCCTACAACATTGTTGTCTCAAGATGCATCATTTTTTTTTGTTGGAGATACCCCCAAGGGGTCCCCTTTAGCTTAGAGCCAAGGTTTGAGGGGTATCCATTTCGCTAAAATCCATTGGGGGAACGATCCTTGCCTCATCCATTTTTAGGTGTCAAAGCATTTGCACTTGATCCCTGGTGGGCTCATTTAGAACCTCTCAACTTCACCAATAGACCAAAGGTCCATTGATGATGCATCATTCTAGTTTAGCCCCATGTTTGGAGACAATTACCCCTACTTTGTTAATTTTATCGCCTATGCATTTGATCGAGGGTTATAATTATGAAATGTGTAATTAATGTTCATGAAGAAGGTGGCCTATGGAAGCTCCATCCATAATCAAATAATTCATTTGCATTCTTTCAAGGCTTGATATCTTCACCATAATGGTTTAAAGTACGAAGACATGATGTTCTGCTAAATTATATTGGTTTATATCTTCATACATAGACAATTGAGTAACTTATTTCCATAGGAGTGTCCCATATTGTAACAAGTTTGTTTCTATCATGTAAAAACTAGTACTATCTTCCATTACAAAAACAACAGGTTGAGGGCCTTGCTTTGTCACAAAATCTTGATGTGTAATTCTTTCAATTCAACTAGATAAAGCAGAAGCATCTCCAGCCTCAAAAGCAACAGAGGGGCAAGAAGTTCCATCAGGCAAAGCAACACCATTTATAACATACTCTGCATTCTCCTAGTCTAGAACACATTTGTTTGCATCAGGCATAATACTACTTATGTCCATTGAAGGATAATCAATGATCAGGGAAGATTAAGAATCTTAATCTCTCATGGTAACAAACTTTTAGACAACAATTATCTACTCAAAATCTTTATCCTCAGGTCCCCTCCAAGCATACCATTATAGATTGCAAATGACATACGAAAAATTCACCATCACCCACGAAAAGTCAACAATTCACCACCATGAAAAATTCACCACAAGTAAAATTCACCACCAACAATTCACCACCATGGAAAATTAATTGATTTAATATTTGGTGGTTAATTTTCTGTGGTGGTGAATTGTTGGTGGTAAATTTTACTTGTGGTGAATTTTCCCATGGTGAATTGTTGACGGTGAATTTTTCGTCAATGAATTGTTGGCAGTGAATTTTCCTAGAGCCATTGCAAACACTTCTTCTGCAAAGGCAGGTTTTGTAGTTCCATATAGGATTGCAAAAAAAATGAAAATTTATGGAGTACTAGATAAAATAATATCTAAGAGAAGGCACACAAATTATGAAGGTGTGAAGTCAAAAATGGAAGAATTGGAGGGAGAAGTTTCTCTAGAAGTTCTACCTAGAGTGAAATTGGTGAAATGTGCATCAACAAATGAACAATGAAAACATAGGAAGAAAGTGACTAAGGTTTCATGTTGTAATTAATCACATAATGAACTATTTGCTTCACTATATAAATGCATTGGTGTACAATAGAAGTTACTTTCATCCAGTGGATCCTCAGCTTTAGAAAGAAATTGACCAACCCAAGTAGAAATTATTTGATTTCCTCCTCCTTCTGATAATGTTTGTTGCCTACATAGAGTTATGAGAGCCTTCACATGTATGAACAAGTCATTCTCGGTTGCAACAAAAGAAATCCTTCCACAACAAGCTCTTGAAATAGATTCAAGCATTCCGTCTAAATACTTGATTCATTATTTGTTATTAATGGTAACACGGATTGCAATCTTTCTAAAATCACTCTATCAACATAACATTTTATGAATACCTCTAATAGAACTAACAATTTGACCTCCTTAATGCTAACCATGGGATCACTATAGGCTGAACTAGAATGGGAAAAAGTTTAAAATTTTGAGGTTTGAAATATGGGAAACAATGTGTAAGTGCTTCCAAGCGTTACTTGAACTATGATAAATTTTTAACTAAATGAGGGGTAAAAGTTTATTCAAAACAAAATAAAGCAAAAAAAAGCAAGGGCATTAAACATCCTTGTCTATCTCTACTAATTGGTCCAATTTTTGGGACAAATCTAGGGATAATTGACCCCTTTCTACAATATTCCAACCTTGGAAATGATTAGAAGCCCATCTAGCCAAACAATCTGCAACCCCATTCCATTCTCAAGGAATGTGTCAGAAAGAAACAAAATTCAAGGAAGCACACAGATTAAGAATCTGTTTTATAATAACAACCAAATAATTTGTTTTAACTATGATAAATTTTGATTTTGAAAAAAAAAACTTCCATTTTTTATGGAAGAGTGGATGCCAATTCTTGAACTCACCCTGAAATTCATTATCACTTCTTGAGATACCATTTTTATGACAATTAACAACTGTAGCAATAAAAATTAGTCTCATTTTTCTTTAAACCTTTCAAAAAAAGCTTCTCCAAGATGATTCCATGATCAATTAAATTTGGTGGTAAAGACTAGTGCCTTTCCTTTGAAATAAGTGATAAGTAATATCAAGCAATATTCTTTTCTATGATGCATATCTCTATGACATCTCGAGGATATTCTTTGAGAGTCTTGAAATCTTCTCTTTTAAATTTCGAAAGGGCCTTACAAACAATAGTCAGGATGGGATCCTAAGTAGTTAGAGGAATTGAAGGGATTAGGGGATTGCCATTAGTTTAATACAATTTCTAGGGATTCATGGTGTTAGCTTTGGAATAGTAGTTGATGGATTTGGATAAATAATTATTTTTATGTAGTTGACAAATATAGGAAAAACTATTAGATGAGGGTGTTTTTTTTTTTTAGAAAAAATTCATGACAAGTTTTTTACTCGTAAAAAATGGTAGTTAAGAGTACCATTTGAATAAGACTTAGAGACCCAAGATGATCTTTTTTTATCGAGTGTCATAATTGTTGATGTAAAAATTTGCACTTTCATACTCCTCTATATCAACATGGGAAATCTTGTGAATGCAAGTTGATATTCACAAAATAATCTCTACAATTAACAAGTTGGCTCTTCATATGATGTTCAATGAATTTAGTTTTTAATACTGGGGAAATTTTGTGAAAAAACTCTATTCATTTTGATATTCAAGCCTTCAAGGTGAAATACTATACATCATTGTTCTTTGATGACTATACATTGGGCCTTTCATACTTACGGAATGCAAATTGATATGAATGAATATATTGTTCAACTTCTTGTGTCTTATCAATTTTTTTTCTACAATTTTCCTTCTAATTTATTTATTTGTTGTTTTAGCCTTTATTTGTATGTTCAAGTTTGGTTATTTATATGCAAGATAATAATAACCGTGCAAATATACGCCCTTCTCTATTACTATAGTATCACTTATTTTGAACAAAATGAATTATATACTATTGTTTAGATGCGACAATGAATTTCACAATCAACACCTTGTCTGATATAATAAGTTTTTATTTCTCATGTTTTCTCTCTTTTCTATTTTTAAATTAAATTCGTTAAATATCATAAAAAAAACCGATTTCCTAATCTGAAAGGTTATTTTATGAATTTTGACCTACATTCACAAGATTTTCCATATTAATATAAAAAAAATGAAAATGTGAATTTGAACATCAACAATTATAACAAGATCTAAAAAATAGCTAAAAAATAATTTGCAAATAACATTTTATAAGATAGGTGGGGGTTAATTATTTTGTCCAGAAAAGAGGAAGATGCATCGTGCACGTGGATAATTTCCGACCACGTCATCCTTTGACCGTTGACTCCATTTCCTGAATTCACGGTTGCCGTTAGCTAAACACATGCTTTCCGTGCTTTCTTATAAGAATAGAAATTTCAACTGTTATGGTAGATCTTTTTAGGAAGTTTAGAAGCTGAATTATTATATATTTAAGAATTCAATCTTTAAATTATAAAAAAAATAATAATATAAAAATTTAATATATTTTGATTATTATGTTTAATAAAGTGATGCAGTATAAGTGGTTTATTTGTTTTCTTGTTATTTTTTTTATTTGTTTTTTAAAAAGTAGATTCATTTAAAATAATGTGTTCCCATTTAAATGTCTTCTAGTCAAATTCAATACAGAATAAATATGCATTCCTTTTGTTTTTTTTTTCTTAAAAATCTAAAAAATATTTTTCCTTTCAAATAAGATATGTCTATATGTCACAATTTAATTTAGAATGTCCCGCTTCTTTTTCTAACATAAAAATCTATAAACTTCTTTCTTCTTCAATCAAATAAACTTAAAAAATATTTAAATAATATAATCTAAAATTTGTTATTTCTTAAAATGCATCTTCATTAGAAATTATGAACCATCTATTCACATTTCAATTTTTAATATTTCACGTAAATTGTTTCTTTCTTATTTAAAATGTATATTAAAGTAATAAATAGAAACTCATAATACCTTCTATTTTTTCAATCTAGTTCATTCATTGATGATGGTATAAATTTCTTCAATACAATTTATTTAAATAAAAGATATAATATTTGCACACATTTATGAATTATACAATTGTGTTTAAAACAACCAATATCATTTTATTTCAACTGAATAATACTAAAATTTAGGTTTCACTCTTACAAACATTGATAAAGTACTTCAATAAACGGAGGTATGAAACTACGAGGATTTTTTTGGAACCACTTGGAATGAGTTTTCGCCACTTGTTTACCAGGTTTGGTGACCAACTTCAGTTTGAGCGATCAGTAGTAGACCACCTCTAACAAATTTAGAAAGATTGGTTACTCTCAAGCAATGATGATAATATTTTTTTTATCAAGGGATTTTTACAAAGGATGATTGGTGAAAGTAGCATATGAGGGATCTCACAAGTCATACTACCATGAGGTGGCAGTTTGAGCTTTCCAGTGGTGTGACAAGCTTCCTTACCCATAAATAATGCTTAGCCCTTAAAG